>JAGFBS010000053.1:0-270749 GCA_018397855.1 Boletus reticuloceps
TTCAGGATATGTGGATGTGATACATACGCGATGGCGGTCTGCTCCACAGGTGAGTTGGGTTCCGATTCCAATCCCAGATGCTGAAGCTTTGAAGTCGCCTGTTGCGGAGTGAAATGCTGCAGTATCTTCACCCTAGTTGGGTTTCAAGTCTTTTGAGATCTAGATTGCGTGTGTGTGCTGGAGAAGAAACCATTGCATTTGACAAGGATGATGGTAACACACTCAATTTCGTCACCACTACCTCACATCTCTGTTCAGCCACATATTACATTGAGTGGAAGACACGCTGGCAAGTCAAAGGTGCAGTCCTTCCCTGGCCTTGACTTATAACCCACCCCCACTATCACGACCATCAATGCTGTTGTATCGGGACTGATTATTCTACAAGCACTGCGCCTCTTGCATAAATCTTATACCTCACTCAAAAATGTGCATTTATAGTTTAAACCAACTGGTCTATTTGGCATTGGTCTTGGAGCACATGGAGCCTGCATGGGCACATGTGTTCCTGAGGTGGACACAACTGACGGATGTGGACTTCGAGGGCAACATGTTGGCCATCATCAGTACATGGTCCCTGATTCTGTTATAAGAGCTCTTTGGATACCTTGGTTAGGTTTGATCTTATCTGCCCTTCAGACCAGCAAACCTCTTCCTCAATTGACACCGTGTCCCCTCCTCAGCTGCTTTATGGAACACTGTCATGGTCTGAATATTGTACATGAAGAATCTGAAGAAGATTTTGGTCTGCCAAAAGTGCTGGCAGAGGAAATGCTCGAGAGCCTGCAGTACATGTACATCTTCTCATTTATCATGATGTTCTTTCAACAGATTATGGCACACCACGCAGGAACTTTTGCGCCGCCGTGTCGACTGTGTTTAGCATCATGACGTGTCTCAACAAGTTGATGGTCGGGGAATGGTACCATATTGATGGGACAGGTTCTCTCATCGCCAAGGATCCAGGGTGGAGATGCATACCCATGTGCCGATGTTCCCTCCATCGAACATGTCATAAGACAAGGACATTTTATATATCTCTAGAGATTTTTTAGATGGCCATATCCGAAACCTTGGTGTCTTATTCTATGGCTATGTGTTTACTGTTAGATGGCCTACTTGTGTCAGTGAAGGATTGAGGTGCATGTTCCTGGGACAACTTTGAGGCAACAGCAAACAGTGCTGTGTGTGTGAGACAACAAGAGCGAACAAATGCTGGATGTGAGGCATACATATTATGCGGAGATAACTGAGTGTCCAGACAAATGCAAAAATCCCTGCTAGATGGGTTTTCGAGGGGGTAGACTGAAAAAAACCACTACTAACATAGCGGGAATGCTGCCATGCATGAGCCCGCTCTATTGATTCCCAAAGCTCAGGAGTCTACCCCACACGCTTGTCCTTGGCCAAAGAGAAAAAAATGTTGACAGTGAAGCAGCATGTAGGGGTCATTGAACTTGTCTCTGCATATACCATGTGCAAGCCCACTCCATTCAAATATCCATGAAGCTCAGCAGTCTGCTACACACTCTCATCCTCTTGAAACTCCAGGTGATTGGTGGGAGTATATCTGATTCAACCAAAATTTTGTGCACACTCCAGTGAGATGTACTCGATAAGGCTGTTGATTGTGCCAGGTGGGAGGTGAATCGAGTCAGACTCAAACTAGCATTTTCGTTAGGGACGTGCTGCTGGAAGGTGAAATGGGATAGGTACACATGTAGGGAGCTTCCAGGAGGTGAATGTCATGGAGCAACTTGGACTGGACGCAACTTCAACATGGTAGCCAGTGACAAAGACTCAGAGCCTGAGGTACTGAGTGCAAGGAATATGATCCCATGTGAGCATAGACAGCTAATTCTCAGAGTATCTTTTCTTTGTGATTGTCCCAGTATGTATCAAAATGTGTTGGAACTAGACATTGTAAGTCTAGGTCAATAGAATAAGTAACAGTGCAGTACTGTAGTGTAGCGAGTATGCACCCTCACACGTTCACGGGAACGAGTGAGGGAAGAAGGATAATGCCCCCTTGTAGATCTTTATATAAGAATGGAGTAGAGTTTGGAACTCTGTATGTGGTGGTGATCGGCACACGTGTGCCAACAAAATGCATACAATTACTCGAAACCAAGATTAAATACTATGGCCTTGTAAATCCAGTCATTTACCCAAATCCCTTAGTCTGCTTTTCTTTCAGCCTGACCTCTCCTTAGCCGCTTGGCAGGTGGGCGCTCAATCTCCAGAGACCCATCACAAAGGATGCTACATCTCTCCAAATCCTCATTGTCCATCTTTGTGACACTTCTCTTGCGAGAGGATGAACTCTGGCAAATATTTGAGTTAGTTTTACGTACAAGGAAACAAGGGAAATACATTCCTGTGCCAGCACCACTGGCAGTGCTGCATTGGCCAATTGGACTTGCTGCTCCGCCTCAGTCTGGTACATACTCATCACATCATTTGAGTCAGGGCAGTCAGGAAGGGCATCGTCATTGGTGGGAGAGCTGTTGGTAGGAGAGCTGTTGTTGAGCGATTCAACCTCATCAGGTTGAACCTCAATAAGGATCATCTGAATATTGGGTTAGCACATGGTGTGACATCGAAGCACAGGAGTGCACGTACCATGGGTCCAGAGTTGGCAATGCATGTCAGTGACACTAAGTGAAGTATCACCTGGTGTGGAATGGTGACATGAACAGTGTTTTCATCTGAGGTGGGCATGGAGAGGGTGTTGGTAGCAACTAAAGGTGTCAGCACGGTACTGCTGCTTAATTGATTTGAGAGTACAAAACTAACCAACAACAAACACCCTTTTATTGACCCAGACACGAGTTCTCATAGCCGAATGTTCTGAAGAACTTGTCCCAATGTCCACATTACCTGATGTGGAATAGCACAGTTGGCGCTGTATTGTGGTGTTCCCCAGCGTTTGTGGTCCACCACTGATTATCTGTGCCTCTCATGTGCCTTGTCCACATCTGCCATGAGGACTTTATACATAGTGAGCTTGAATATCTACCATAAATCTGCTTGAGTGAGACCTCTCCTGGACAGTCCACTGCGATGAGCAGTGTGGTGGACTGTGGTGTAGCGAGGCACAAGTGAAGCCACAGTGCGATCTCCTCTGACAAGCGACATAAGTGAGCAGCGGCGCACCTTGTCTTCACGCCACAACCTCATCACTCATCCTCCCTGCACTGCTCATCCTCACCTGTTTCAGCACACCTGCCCACCACACCCTGCCTCCATTCCCATTCCGGTGCCTCACAGCTCACTCCCCTTGGGTCTGGAGCGCACAAACCTAACTGCCATGCACATATGCCTGCGAGGTGTTCCCACTTGCCCTACCCAGTAAGTTGGGCTCCCATCCTGGGCCAAAGAGCATGGTAGAGGAAATGATAACTAAGGGAAACGTAGCTAGGATCAGTGGGCAGATTACATGCACCAACAAACTGGATGTGTTCGAGTTTAACCCATGGCGTGTCAGTTACATCCCAGTATCCACCACACTTAACCAATTGACGCACGAACGAGACGACACACTGAGTGCCATACTTGTTTTTGGCAGGCAAATTGATTTCATCACAGAACACAACCAGCCACTGACCAATCTGAACAGTGCAAGGATGATGTCATTTGGAGTCTTTCTATACTTGCAGTACTGCTGGTACGTCTTGAGGATGAGCTCGGGGGTAGTGGTACTGAAGAAGTTGAGCCCAATGACCTCCATGTCAGGAAGCTTGTGGGCACTGAAGAGTGTCATGGTCTTCCCTGAACCCAGTAGAACCCAAAGTCTCAGCACTCAGCACCAAGGATCTCAGTGTGCCATCCCGGTACATCGGCAGCATCTTCATCATCTATGTCCAGAGGCACAGATGAAAGAGTATTGAGATAGTGGCAATAAAGCATTGCAGGTTCAATGACAGCTTTGTTGAACTAGTTCATACTGCAGCGACTGACAGTAGCAGGGGTCCCATAGCACAAGTGCTCTACCTCGAACATGAGATGGACATTAGGAGGCAACTTTAGAAGCCCACCATTAGGGGGTGTGAGTAGCTTGTTGTCATCAAAACTGAAGATTGGTGACAGTGAGGAAATTGATGAGTGGGTTGAGGAGGAAGAAGAGGACATGACCAGTGAAGCAGAGGAGGAGATGGAAACATACGAGTATGAGCATGAGCTGGATAGGGCAGTTGCTGACAAGGGGGAAGAATTGGATGATGATATCTTGGTGTGGGAGGGGTACAGCACGCTGTAATCAGTCATTGTCAGTTGGTCAGCTCAGTTGGGAAGACATGATGAGTGAATGATATGGGGATGCATTGCAATGCCAGCTTGTTCAGTACACAGCAGGAACATTCGTACTACGGAGTGGTCACGATAAGCCACAATATACTTTTGAGAAATAAGGAAAAATGATGTCATGACACAGCTGACTGCCGCGGCATGCCAAATCAGGAAATGTCTACTTCAATCAATGTAAGACTGATTGATACAGGTTCTGAGGACAACAAGAGCGAACACCCCATGTGAGACATACATATTGCTCGGGGCGATAACTGAGGCCTGAGGGTCCAAGCATATGCAAAGGGTGCAGGCAGGCACATGCTAATCCCATCTAAATGATTTTTCATGAGGGGGACAAAAACCCCAAACCCACACCACCAAGTAGTACCAACTTAGTGGGAATATGCAATCAAAACTCAAAGCTGGCGGTCAGTCACCCCCCAGCATCCACCTCCCTGACCCCCTCATTGTCCTGCTGGTGATAGTTTACTGTGGAAGGGATCTCAGTATGCCGCAAGCAGCCTCTTGTATGCTGCCTTTGCTGCGCCTTCAATGATGGCAATTGTCTTCGCCCCCTGTACCCCCTTGTTATCCCTATTTCTGTCCTTTAATTTGGACAGCCTCTCCTCCTGCAGTATCTTGGATCATGTCTCAGCCCTACCATTCATGCCATCCCAATGATACACACCGGTCAGTACCTTCCCGGGGTTCCATCATTGTTCTCATACATCATTTTTCACCTCACAAACGGATTTGTACGGGCCCTGAAATGAATGTCTCCCATACACATCTTCACCCTAGGACTTGGTGACCTTCATGAATGGGAGATGGCACTTGGGGGAGCCATTTTCATTGAAGGGCTGCAAGAGATGGTGATGGCAAGGGATTGAGAGGAGTTTGAAGGATTTTTCCCAAGGGAAAAGGATTTTCCCCAAGTGCACCTGGCCCTAGTGGGTGAAATATACCACTGCTAGACAGCAGGTGTCCAGAGGGTCTGAAAGAATAAGACTGGAGGTAAGGGTGCAGAGCATTGTGCAAGTGACTGGAGGATGGGGTGGCTTTGAGGACTGGGAAGCCAAGTTGGCAATGCTGTTGAGAATGCAATGGAGTCTTGCACCACTGAATCAGAGGACATTGTTGTAGATATGCTAGGCCTTGATGGCGGCCATGTAAGATTGAACTGTATCGCTGGTGAGGGAACCAACATGTGAGGCCATAAAGGCACAGAGGAGATGTTCATCAGTGGGAAGACAACGGCAGGTGGTTATATTTTCTTTGTCACAAAAAATGTGAAACTCCTTGATAACACCACAATACTTCTTGAGCATGAAGTCTGCCCAAGCGTGGTCGAGGGAAAACTTGATTTTTGCTTTGGTTTGAAGAGAGAATGATAGAGTGGGTAGGGTGTGTGGTGTGAGTGAGGATAGGACCTTCAGAATGTTGCCAGTAGGTATGATGAAGTCGTTGTTCATGATGGTCAGACAATGTAAATTGAATCAAAATCCATGGGCAATAAGCCATGCAGTAAGATTTACCTATCAGGTCACATGCTTCACATGCTACTAGTCACATGACCTTATCTCTTATCTAGGCTATGCACCTCATGGCCACCTCATGGTATACACATTGCATCCTTATGCTTCCCTCATGACTTTCCTCTTGACTCACTTTCCCTTATCCTCCAATAGCATTAACACCTCTTATCTATAGCATCCTCATGGTACCCAGTGACCGTGGTATTAACCTTATTTAGATTCCCACAGCCTTTCCACAGCTTGGCCTGTGCTCGCACTTAGCTCCTATAAATAGCCCTATGTTATAGTAGTTAGTCTCTAGTCTAGTTCTCTTGTTGTTTCCCCTCTCTTGTTAGTTCCCCTCTATTCTCATGGCTAGCAATCTACTACAGACCCTAGTGGTCTGACATTCATATCCAGATAACAGAAACTACTCATTGCAAGCACTCTAGGATCTACAGGCAATCACCAGAACCTCCTATTGTCCTTGATAGAATATTGGGTCGTTACAATGCCCTGGTTGTCAGAGTGTGGCAATCATGAAAGTTTGAGTGGATGAGTGTGCAGAGACCTAGATCAACCGTGACCATTTCAGCCCAACCGATGTCATGACTGTCTGACATCCAACCATCCAGGAGTTTATAACAACCCAATATCCTATCAAGGACAATAGGAGGTTCTGGTGGTTGCCTGTAGATCCTAGAGCGCTTGCAATGAGTAGTTCTGTTATCTAGAGATGAATGTCAGACCACTAGGGTCTGTAGTAGATTGCTATCAATGAGAATAGAGGGGAAAACAACAAGAGAACTAGACTAGAGACTAACTACTATAACATAAGACTATTTATAGGGGCTAAGTGCGAGCACAGGCCAAGCTGTGGAAAGGCTGTGGGAATCTAAATAAGGTTAATACCACAGTCACTGGGTACCATGAGGATGCTATAGATAAGAGGTTTAAATGCTATTGGAGGATAAGGGAAAGTGAGTCAAGAGGAAAGTCATGAGGTGTGCATGAGGATGCTATGTGTATACCATGAGGTGGCCATGAGGTGCACAGCCTAGATAAGAGATAAAATCATGTGACTTGGTCATGTGACTAGTAGCATGTGAAGCATGTGACCTGATAAGGTAAGTCTTGCTAAGCGAGATAAGAGATAAGAAATACTATGGTAGTGTTTTGGTAGTGTTTTGTGTGCACTAGTGGAACTAGTGTTAGTGATTAGGAAATGAATGGTAATGAAATGTAATCGAGAAATGTAGCGTCTGTAACAGAGTTTCCAAGCAAGCCAATGGCCATCCAGGAGGAGGTGTTGACAAAAACAGACAAAGGCAGAGGGTCAGAAGGAGTGGTGATTGAGCATCCGCACCAGTCTGCTCCCAAAGCATCTCTCCACCAGCAGATGCCATTGGCAACTTGAGATGAGATGCAGTAACAAACAAAAGGATTCTTGATGAATTTGAAGGAGGCAGCAAACTTGTATGGGCCTGGGAGGCAAGAATGGCCATCCGAAAGGACCAATGTGCAGTGTTGAAGGCATCCCATGACACTCTGACAGTCCTTGAGGGAGATTGAATGGCTGTGAGACCAAGAAGCGATATGATCAAGATGTTTTGGCATTTTTTGATGGGAATGGAGATTGTTTTCAATTGAAGGTCCCAAAGAAAGCCTAAGTAAGAAAGATGAGTTAAAGTGAACATGCTTTTTGTGGGCCCAAGGCCAGCCCAATTCTGTTGCAATTTGAAAAACTAGGGATTCATCATAAGAGAAGGAGGAAGAACCATCTGGAAGGGATGTGAAAGGATAATAATGAAAGAATATATAATCGTCCACCCAGTGGACAATGTCATTGATGCCCTGATGATAGAAAATTGGGATGATTGCGTTTCCAGGGCAGTCAAATAATGGACTGGAGCTGACACAGCCAAAGCAGGTGCAGTGGTTGATGTAGACTAGGTTGCGATCCTTGACTGTAAGCTTGACACAAGTGAGGTGTTGGTCCTCAAGTGCAATGGGAGAGCAGCTTCAACATCAAAGACCACTCACTCCCTGGGAACCAGGAGGGACTTTTGCTACAAGGATCCAGCAGTTGCTGAATGTACCCCAGTTGATGTCAAAAACAGAGGAGTTGATTAGTGTGTTAAGTGAGGGGGTGGAAAGATCATTTCAGGGAAAAGAGTGGTCTTGAATGAGGTAAAACTTTAAGGAGCTGGGCTTGGGAATCATGTCAAGTGGGCTGGTGTGGAAAGGCCCTATAATGGATGCAAGGCGATCAGGAGAAAAAGGGACCTAAAGGTGAAGGAAGCACGTAAGTGTGAGGCAGTAAAAAGGAGGACAAAATTCGGAAAGGGGAGACTGACCGGAATATTGACGAGCCTGGAGTTCTGTGTGGATGTAGGAGAGAATAAAATCTAAATTTTTGATGCCCAAACAATGATTGTTTGGAAGGAATGAGTGAGATTGAATGTAGGAGTCTGGAACGCCAATATGCCAGCCGAAACGGATGCCTTTCAGAACATAAGTGAACTGCTCGAGGACATCTGCTTTCCTGAGAAGTTATTCCCACTTCCGCCAAAGGAAGGGGGTAATAACCAGGAAGAAGCCGTTAGCTATGGCACAATTGAGCCGAGCGGGTAGCACTGCAATGGGAACGGATGTGGAGGCAAGTGCAGCCAGAGATAGTGCAGCCTCTTCTGTTGAAGCGGAAGCAAACCTCCTCACCCTGAGCAGTCTACCAGATGTTGTTGGAGAATGAGATAAATGCTATCTTGGTGAGGCTACATGCATGTCATCTGCAGGACAGGTCACCACAGAAAAGGCAGCAAAATGTCTGGGAGCTAGGCTTGGGGGGCAGGAGGAGGAGCCTGATTGGGATGGAAAGGGCCAGGACTGCAAGGATAAAGCAGATGTCTGATTTGCTGAGGAGAAAGAAGAGGTGGAGATAGAAGTGGGAGCGGGAAGGGACTGGAAGATGGCTTTAAGAGAAGGGATACCTGTGAGGCCTGGGAGGAGATGTTGGGTATTGTTGCAGTAAGTGTCAACAATCTGATGCCAAACCTCTTCTTGCCTGATAGAAGGGTCAATCCCGCACTTGGGGTCAACAAAATGGATGTGAAGGTGAATGTCATAACAAAGGATGATGTAAAACATCTCCCAGAAGTCTGTGTAGCACATGAGGCGATTGAAATGCACTGCCCACACATCTGCAATCTGCCTGGTCTGATCGCCAGGCAGATAGTGCTGGATGGCATTGACAAGATGTGGGAGAGCATGGAACCACTCTTGTGTGGTGATAGAACCCTCATCCTTGGAGGAAATTTTTAAGGAGGAGATGGTCAGCTGACCCTCCTTGAAGAGGAGTGCATGGCCTGTGTTCTCTCATGCCACAAAGGAGGCAGTTGCGATGGTGCATGTGGTAAGAGCGGCGATAGGAATGTGCACCATCCAATTGTTTTTGAGCACCAATATGACCTTGGCTGGGCAAGGCAAATCAAGCTAACAACACAATCACATTACAGCCACTCATTCTGAATCGTCACACCGCCCTCACCTACAATGTTACTTCGCCACCAAATCCCAATATTCACTAACCTACTACTCAACCTAATTACCTGTCCACTAACATATGGCAACCCACACGCCCCATCAAGTGCAACAGATCCAACTGCAACACGAAGGCTGAAAAATGCAAGAGAGTGTCTAATGATGCCGACTTTCTTTATTTTTAGCAGTTTTCCCATCCATATCCAGTCCCTCATTCCCATATGTGAACTTCCGCCTTGGCGGTCAGACACATGTCATTTACTAAAAACTTGCTCCCTAGCACACCCACACATCAGTTACACATAAAGGGGGCCGATGATTGGAAGGTTTGCACATCTAAAACCAGCCGGCAGGAATGGTGTGACCAGGGGGAGCCTTACAGCTTGTCTCTGGGACATTTGCAAAATCAGGGATTTGGTGGAACACAGGTGTTCCTTTTGCTCCTAGATAGTAATGTCCTACATAGGGTTTAGTCTACCCCAACTGGACAGAAATGGAACCCAAAAAAAGGCAAATTGAAACTGTCCAGGATAACAGGATTGGTAGGGAGTGAGTGAGGAGCGGACGTGGACATGGCCATAGAGGATGGAATGGAAAAAGGCTGGTAAAAGGATCTGCTGGTTCAGGTTGGGTAAATTTGCTGTGAGGTAAGTGGCAGGTAGTGAAGATGGGATGTATGCATCATAAGGGTGAATGGTAGTGAGGTAAGGTGAGGGGGTAAAGTGGGTGAAGTGAATGGTGAGGTAAAAAAGGGAAAGAAGTCCTATCCAAAGGAGCAGGTGTATCTGCAGCCTCCTCCAGTAGGTCAGTGAAATCAACCCCTGGAGCAAGCTCAGTGAGCCTTGTGAGGATGTGAGGGAGGACAGTGGGGTCCTTGAGGTCAAGGCCCCTAGAAGCTACCATGAGCATGGTGGAGCAGTAAATCCAGTCAGTGGGAGGAAGTGGAGCCGTGGATGGGGAGGAGGGACAACAGAGGAGTTGCTCCAGAATATCAGCCAGGGGAGGGCAATGGGGAGGGATGTGAATTGTTGGGGCAGGGCCAGGAAGGCCGGCCATGTCCAAGAGTGGATCCTCAGCATGGCCCTTACCCTTGTCCAGCCTCTTCTTTGGGGGAGCTGAGGCTGAGGATCCCCCTGAGCAGACCCAGTGAGATGGATTTCTCAGTGAGGTGAGCAATGCACAACTGGTGCCATCCTCATCCAAGGGAGGAATCAGCATCACCCCAGGAATTTTCTCCACGAGGGCTGTGGCCTGGGCAAGGTCAACATGCTTGACTGGACTCAGGATAGCCAGGAGGGAGCCTAGAACTGCAGCCGCAGAATGAGAGATGTGGCAAAAGAGAGAGGACTGAGCAGCAACATCCCAAGAGATGGTGGGGATGTTGTTCACATCCTCAATGGGGTCATTGCCTGCTGGACTACTCTCCTCAGGATAGTCTGAGTGAGTGGCAGGACAAGTGTGGACACGAGGAGGAGGCATGGAAAAGAAACGAAGAGGAAAGGGCAACAAGGACTAATCTAAGCGAAAAGAGAGAAAATCTACACAAGCCAATGTCATGGAAGCGGAGCAAGGGACAAAGTGCCGGCGCTGACACTTTGTACCCACCCAATGTCAGAGCCCAAAAACACACCTCCATTGCTCATGTGCCAAGAGTGACATATGCTACACTGCCTCAACATTTTGACTTGCATGGTTCAGCAAGTTCTTTCCCACTTCCATGTGACTAGGGCCATCCGGAATGAAAAGGCAGGTGACAAAGTGGTAAAGAGAGTCAGAAATACACATTTTCACTATACCAATGTTAAGACAAGGATTGTATATTTCTCATGTTACCATTGTTTGAAGCCTTGCCTTTCTGCCCCTGCAGTTTCTTTGGGCACTGTATGGAAGACCCTGGATTTACATCTAAATGAACTCTGGGAGATCTTATCCCAGAATTGTGGTGCTCACATCTCACTTTTATTTGTTTGGCACATGCTTCACAGTGCCGGATTTACCATGAAAAAGGTTCATTTCAAGTCCTTTAAAACACAATGCAACTATATTCAGGCTATTTACATCACATAGGTTGCAGTAGAAAGATCCACAAGCAAATGACTTGAATATCTTGCTTGCATTGGTCAGTACCAGGCTAGGCAACTTGTGTTTGTCAATGAGAGTTTTGTTGATCAACACACAATGTATTATTGCCATGCTTGGTCATTCAAAGGGACCTGTTATGACTCGTTCTTTTTTGTTCTTCTTGTATTACAAATACTGTGTCTCACCTTGCTCTTGCTCAGACCTACTTTCACTTCCTTGATGACTAACCCTTGTCTCTTATCTTCTTCTGAAGCATTCCATCACACCACTTGCTCTGTCATCAAGTAGCTTCCTTCACATTCTATGCTTGCTCTTAATGTTCTTTCGGGTTCTATACCATATGTACAGTATATAAACCCTTATCACTACTTGTGTATTCCTTATGCTTGAGCTACCTTGTAAATCCAGTGCTCTTGTCCTCCTGGATCCCACTGGTTTAGCTGGTCTCCTGAAGAACTCCTTGTCCTAGTTAGTTCAGCCCAACTACCTTGAATATTTGTGCAGACAACCCCATGAATCTCTTCAAACTCCCATTGTCTTTGCTCTACCTTGAAGAGCATTATCTCTATAGGTCCTTGTCAACCCTTTAACTCAATGCTCCTCTCGTACTTCATCCAACAAGGTCTATGCTTGTACCTACTCGGTTCAAGTGTAACAAAAGCCCAAGTGTATCCCTGCCAGCTATCATTGTTGTAGACTGCAACCATTTCTCACCCATGCCTATCAGCTAGCCTCTGGGGCCTCCACCACCCCACCACTGAATCCACCTCTGATGCTTCAGAGGAAGACCCCCTGGCTCACCTTTGTGATTTCAATATCCTGCTTGTATCTGAAGCAGAACACCAAGAAGAACAGGAACTTTCACACCACCTCTCTGCCTCTCTCTCCATCCCTCAGGTTCCCACTTCTCCTTCTCCCACTTCCATCTCTCAACCTCCACCACAGTTCAGCTCCTTCCCTCCTATTCGTTCTCCATCTCCATCTCTACATACCTCCAATTCCCCCTTCATTTCCCAGAATGACGTCCACCCTGAAACCCTCTGAACTCTGTCTCGGCACCCCTGATCCTATGACAAAGCCAATGCATGGATGGTAGCCATAAAAAATGTATAACACTAATGCTAAGAAAATCACTTTCGCCCTTTCATAGATGACTAAAGGAACAGCTGCCACATGGGCTTCCACCTTCCATCAAGCTGCCCTTGCCACCTTTGCTGCTGGGACTGGTGCTCTTTTTCTTGGAACTTTGCCAAATTCTCTACAAAGTTTGGCACTGCATTCCAACATGCTGATGCCCAGGGAAATTCCCTTGCCTGGCTCATGATGACCAGAATGGACTCTTGAAGAGAAAGGATGGAAAGTGATATATATCCCTCGACAAGTACATCACTAAGTTCATCAGCCATGCCTCCGTTGCTGGAGTAAATGATAACCAAGTTCTCATTGGTTACTTCTACACCACCATCCCTGCCAGACTATGCGCCAGATCTTAATGATGGACACTGTCCCGAAAACCATCAAGGAATGGATTGTGAAGGCTCAAACCTTCCAAGCCCAATTCACCCACTGTAGGGAGGCTATGCTCCCTAACCTGGTATAACATCATCTAGCCACCCCATCACTCATCACCAGTGCCCAATACCCTATTCATCACGTCTCATCCAAGTCCGAAGCCCCTTCATCAAACCCAAACGAGGTCTGATGTCTTTGTCCTCGCATCTCAAGTCCAAACTTTCGCATCGCAAGTCTGAGCCATCTCCTATGTCCTATGTCCGTTTGGATCACATCAGGTGTTCTTTCTATTTGGTTCGTGATCAATTACATGAGTTGTAAACTAAAATCATCATGAGCATTGTCATTTGTAGTGACAAATCTTGCATTTGTTCCTAATCACACTGTCTTTGGACTTGAGGAATGACACGTCACATGAACTCAATTTGTTTGTTTTGTTTCATTTCATCCATTATATCCTCATCATTGGTTACCACTAAGTCTGGGATATGCTATGAGACTATAAATATATGTATTTGGAAATCTGAATACATTTTTTGCCCAGTTGGTGTTAATCAACTTTTCTTGTCCACATCGTCTCAAACACCTCCAAAACAAAGTTCAGTGCCCGTTGCACGACTTACCATCGCTCTCACATGTCTCACACTTTCAAACATCTCACGCTCTATAACCCAATGCTCAGATGTCTCTTGGGTGTCCTGACATCCATTTCTCTCATCTATCCGAAACTCCAGGCTTTGTCTAGGAGCCTTGGACTTCCTGTTTCTTATCCTCCCACTCTTCAACTCACATTTGAATCCCTTTAGGGTCGAACAAGATTAATGGTTGGTTAGAGACCTCAGTGTGCTAACCTCTAAGTTGCATGTTCCTCAGCGATCGAGGGCATAGTGGTCTGGTACCTTGTTTTCCTTGAGAGGGAGCCAATTTTCCTCGCAGCTTTATTAACAGAAAGTAGATTCAATTTTTAGTCATGTCTAATTTGTCTGACAGTGTGTCAAGGTGTGCTGCCAGGTTGTACATGTCTCACAGAAAGTCTACCCTTTCATTCTCTTCCACGAGATTAAAATCTTTCTGGTGCATGGACACCTGAGTCCTTTAACGAACAGAGTCCTAATGCAACTATGGACACTGGCCGGCTTGTGGTTGGGGACATCATTGCTACCTTCAGTTTCCATCACAATGTATTGGGATGCAAGCATCCTGGCATTCAAGTAGATGGCCATAAGGGAAAAAATTTGCTCTGAGGTCTTTCGTAAAAGAAACTGCCTTGCACATGCTAGGGCAGAAGCTTGAACAAGCATCTGGCTGCGGTCCATCTGCTTTGGATCTGAGATTACTTCACAGATCACAAAGGGAATTGTAGACTGTTGAGAATAAACCATGCAATTACTTCTAGGCACAGTCTTTCAATAAGCAGGTTGGGGTAGGCCTTTTAGAAAGATGGGGAAATCCCACGATTTGTCCCTGCATTCTTATTGGATTATTAGTGATGACAACAACATAAAGTGGTACTGACACTTGGAATATACAGTTGTGGGAGCTCAAAAAGGGGGGTTGCAGAAAATAAGTCACAAAGTTGGCAGCCTTGATGGCTGAGGTAGTGTAGTTGGTGATTTCATTCATGTCCTCACTGACACTTCCGAGAGCATTATTGAATGCTGAGAACTCCCAGTGGCCAACCAATGACATGGATGATTCAATTTTAGCAGGTCTAAAAATTCGATCAAATTGCACTTTGTATCGTTGTAGTATTGAAACCCATATGTCTGGGGTCTTCAAGAATGCTTGCCTGAAAGATCCAAAGTCAGCAAAAAATATATTATAGCACTATGCATACTTTGTAGCAGCAGGCCTTCTACAAGTCATATTTAATCTCTTGGAATGTACCTGGTAGTGCAGTGATGTCGTAAGTGAGAATACCACCTTTCTGGTTCTCTACTATGTCTACAACACTCCATGAATTAAACTCATGGATGATCACTTCTAAGTGATCAACAACTGGTGCGTGTTCGAGCCTGAGAGCCTTGCTCACAAGCTCGATCTCTGAGGGTCCTAAAAGAAATTTCAGTTGCTGTTGATTTGGATCAGAGATCAACTTACTTGTCATGCCGATGACCACAATGGTTGAATAGAAGAGGGGGAGGAAACCTGGGTGATTTCACATGCAGTGTGGGGATGTCATGAACACGATTGGTTGATTTGTGTGACAAATGACCAGACATTGTTGGAGGTCGCCAGATTGGAAAGCGGGTGATCCTAGATAATGTGTAATGACATTCCCAGGAAGCAGAGAATGTTTTAAGTACTTACCTTGATACCATCCTGCCACACTATGTCCAGGTGACCCTCTGTCCATAGAACCTTGTTGACCACTCCTGGATGGCCCCAGATGGGACCCCTTGTGACGCTCACTCCACATCAGTAAACTTACAGTGTTCTTTATTGGCTTATTTAGTGCTAATTTGACTTATTTGTATGTACTATAAGTGGTAGCTTAATGCACTTTAGATGTATAATAAGTCAATTAAGCCAAATTAAGCCAAATAAAGAACAATGTAAAATTACTGATGCAGCCCTGATGCTGATGTTGAGCCCATTATTGTACTAGTTGCCAAGCAGCATGTATAAGAGTCAATGTCCTACAGGTTTATAGTGAGGTTCAGCTATGTAATCAGTTGGGATAGGTGAACGACTTACATTCTTAATGCGTCAAACTCAGTGTTGACGAACGTTTTCCAGCTGACATGAATTGCCTGCAAATTCGATCAGACTGAGATGTCCGGTTCAATGATACAGTGTTATTGCACCATTGAATAAGTACTACCTATAGCTAAAGATTCCCAGCTACAGGCTTATAAACTGGAAAAAGTGGCAATGTGGGTTAATCTAGTCTTGAGCCATTGGAAGCGCTTTGCATTATAGCAAACATCTCCATCTTGTGTTTATCTGAATTTCCTATAACGTCACAAGATTACAATCAACATATGAATTGCCAGAAAACTTTTGTTATGAGCTAAGTATGATGCCAGTGGTTCTACACAGTACTGATACATGTATATACTGAATAGTGAGGGAGAAAATAGGACAGCACAAAAGCCACTGTGTTGCTTATATACTTGATTGAGTCTGAGATGGAATTCTGCCGGGAACCTGCGGCGACCCTAAAGGCCTCAAGTCATCAGGAGAGCATGACTGTCACATGGTGGTTTTGAAGCCCTTTCCTAGGTGACGGCCAAATACCGGAACCCTTTTGTATGGCAATTTCCCTGAAATTTATGTCCTGCTCAATGAGCACTTAAAGAACGCTTAGAAAGGTTGATTTGAACCCTCCTCTCATAAACCCAGTGAAGGCGCAACACCTACACCATGCATGAATTGTCCCCTTCCCAGGTATATGTGTTAGTCCGGAAACCAGAGTCGTCAGCATGAGGGTGGTATCCTGGATAGGTCGTGATGTACGTCCAGTTGTATGGCTTGGCTGCAACTGTGGTGGGCAGGATTAGGTTCATACCAGGATCTGTGCCGGTAAAACACGCTCAGAGACGATGTGCACGATCATATCTTACCGGCTGGATCATTGAGTCCGTAGATGATGAGATGGATGAAATCAAGGGTGGTAATGAGGGGAGTGACAAGTCACACCAATGGGAAAACATACCATAAAGATGCACCATGGGACAGTTGCAGTGATGGCAACAAGGGGCGAAAAAATTGGGTGTATTGATGAAGGGGAAAAGATGGTAGATGAGCATAGGACAGCTTGCAGCCTCACTCAGTGAGAGAGAACTAATAGGAGAGTGTCGCAAATGATTGAACTTGCACCTAGCAGCTTCAAAAATAAACAAGTCCAGTTTATAATCATCAATTCCAGCATAACGCTCAGAAATCCCTCTTATAGTAAGCTCAATTGGCCAACTTCCAATCCTGGACCCACAATTGTACACTTTAAATTCAGCTTCTCCAATCCCTCCACTGGTATCAATGCAACAAGGATCTACAATGTCATCAGTGCCATCGATATCACACAGGAATTTGCCCACAGTTGATTGGTGTGAGTTGATAGCAACAGGTTTGGTGCCCTGGACTTGGTGATTTCAGCCATTACAATACCTAAATGATCATCTCAGTGCAATGATTTCCGCTGGATATCATATTTATTATGCCATCCTCCATGCCAACTATGCTGACCCCCTCACCATCCACACTGCCAGCAGACCCTTCTGCCATCAGTTCATACATATATATAAAGGCTGCCCTACCAATCAAGTGAGAAGAGAGGCATCAGAACGAACACGATGAGACACTCACATCATGCATCATATACCTGTCAATGCCAACCAACTTGCTAAACTCGCAGCTTCCCTTGCATTGCAAATTGGTGGTTGTAACCTGCATGGGTCTGGCAGTCGATTGCATGATGTACGTCGCATTTGCAAAGCTGTGTCAGGATCGCTAAAGACCGCAATGATGACACACACAATTTGTGTTGGAAGCTAGATAAGAGATTCAGAGAAGTAGTAAATACAGAGGATGCAGAATGTGGTACCTAGATAAGAGAAGCATGATGTTAAGAGAAAAGAGCAGAAAGGGGGTGCAAGGCGTGTATTATATTAGTAGACAAAGATGTCTTCTGCTGCTTGCAATGCTGCAACTCCCTGTGCTCGGCCTCCACGTAGTCGCAAACGGCTGTCCAGAGTCGCTCAATCATCGCCAGTGGGCCAAATGCCCAAACAAATGTATGTGATTACTTTGTTGTGTTCCTTTACCATAAATCAGAACCAGGAAGTGATACATCACTGATTTGCAAAGGAACCAATGAGCAGGAGCATATAATGCATCACTAGTACCTGGGTTGAGAAGCCAGGTCTATAAATGAATAAATTAAATGATGCATTACCCATCCTGGATTAACGCAACAAATGAGGGGAAAATCTCGGAGTAGGGACTGCCATTGAGTGGGGGAATATAATGCATTGTACCTTTAATGCATTAGCTGGAGAGAGCACTGGCATATGGTCAATTCTGGGAGTAAGTACCTATGCATCAGGGCAAACTGATGCATTACCAGAAAGGCATACAGAAGGACTGCTATGATTGGGAGTCTGATAGATAAGAGTATGGGTGGTGAAAAGACGAGCTGGTTGATGCATCAGTGCGGTTGGATTGAGAACAGTGCAAGAGTGATGCATTAACTTAAATCGTGCCAACCTTCCACAGATACTGTGATGCATCAACAGGGGAGTCTGCATCATGCATCAACTTATAGAACTACCAGCTCTTGTCAAACATAATCATGCATCAAGTGTGAGTCTCGTAAAATTGCATCAAAATTCTACAGTAATCCTCCCCTTTCCTAGCATCAAAGTGACTGTATAGCCTGAACTAGTACCTTATCAATATTCCATAACCGGCTAGAGCTATCCCAGACTAGACTACACTCAAAGCAAACTAGTACCTAGCATTTGGCAATCCACACTCCAATACAAACATGAACATGATGAGTCATTGTAAATGCAGATCAACTGAGAGTGACGTGTCAAAGCCACCTGCCACCACCCTAAGCTCCATAGTCATCTGCCCACTATGGTAACATAAGAAGTTATGAACTGATCACAATAATAATAAAATGGACCTCCCCTGACAGGTCCATGTCTCACAGAGTGCCTATGTTTTAGCACCATGAATGGTACTCAAGTCACATTTGTCCATAAGCCCAAGAACTTCAGTGTATACCAGGGAGTAGATATAAACTTGAAGTTAACCTTGGCTTGGCCAGAAACCATCTCATCTAGCATGACTTTCCAACTGTTCAATAAAGTTTATTGGCAATGTTATAATGAATCGGTGATGGAGAAACTGATGGCTGTCACAGCTAAGGCTATTATTGTCCTGGGAACAGCATTCTTGAAAACCTCTGGAAATAACTTGCCAATGGACGTCAAACCAGTGTAAAAAAAATTCGACAATGAGTCTAATGATGTGTGTGGTACTCTATTCATCTCTACTGTCTGAGAACAGTAGGTGCCACAAGTGTAATGCAAGTGACAAGAGGAAGGTATGTGCCTAATGGGAGGTACTCACTATATCTGAGGATAGAGATTGCTAGCTTGAGAAGCGGAGTGAATATAGAAGCAAGGTGGAAGAGCTTGTATAAGAACTAAGGAGAGTGAGACAGAGTGAGCCCCCTCTATATGGTATTCAGGTATTGTTTGTACCTATATGCCTCTACTCTAGGGTAGGTAAAGATAAGAGATCAGAATGAGTCATATCATATTATGAATGATAAGAACCCTGTCTAGCCAATAGCAATAATGGCTGTTATCTATGACGACATATGATGAGTCAAATGTGATAGTGTAATCGGATCTAGAGTCCGATAGTCTGGACCACTGATGTAAGTCTAGAATCTGGGTTATGTAAAAGAACAAAAGAAGCAAATACCCAGATTTCAACAGAGTCCGGGGTTACAATCTATTCTTTTCTCTTTTCACTTACCCTGTATAACATTTATCTCGGACACTCTTCCTTTTCCACAATGACTCACCCTTATCTCCATTCCTTCCATCGGTATTCCGACGGAACTCCACTTGCTTTGTCATCATGTACTTCCTTCACATTCTATCTCATTCTCTCGCATTCTATGCTCGCCCTGAACTTCTCTTCCATGTAGTATATAAACCTTTGCTTATTGCTCCATGTACTTTCTTTACTCTTGAGCTCCCTTGTATTCTTGTACCTTGTACAATCTATCGCTCTTGTTGTCCCCACTTGAAACTGCTGGTACCAGCCCAGCATCTTTGAAACCTTGAATCTTGTGTGGATGATCCCATAAGCTCCCCTTAACCCTGTGAAAGCTTTGTCCTACTCTGAAGGATGTTACCTCTATAAGACCTTGTCATGCTTTTAAGTCGACGCTCTGCTTGTTCTTTGCCTCACGAGGGTTATGCTCATACCTACCCAATCCAAGCATAACATCCGGAAAGTGCTAGGTGTGCGAGATTGTTGACATGTCCCTAGCAGGATATAAGCAGATCCAGAGTACCTTCTTTACCCTTGTCATTTGTGAATGAGAGCTATTAGATATGACTTTACAGGTCGCTAAATTCTACAACTCAAGCTATGTATATTTTCATACAAAGCAGGTTAGGCCATCAAATTGGTCCTGGTAGATTGATTGCTGAGTCAGCAACAGAGTGGGTAGATGAGTGACTTGCTTAGTCAGCACTTAGTTACTCAGCGGTCCTGGTTGTTTCACACTGCTTACATAAGTCTTTGGTCTTGTTTGTGTTTGTTGTCATGGTTAGATTCTGTGTTACCAAAGTCTAGTGAAATTGTAGTCCTAACTAGGAAAGGATAAGGTGAAATTGCAAAAAACAAGCATAGTTAAAGCATAGTAAAGTGTAGGAGCGTGTAGTGAATGTCTACTGATTGTCTACTAATTGTGTAGCTTAGCGTAGTCAGATGGACACAGTGTTTTTTTTTGTTTTTTTTTCCTGTTTTTTTGTTGTTGTTGGTTTGCACTAGTTTGTCTTGGCCTTTAGTGTAGTATTTGTCTAGGATTGGCAAAGGCCAGGGTCTGTTGATTTTTCACCATGAAATCACTTGATTTTGGCGATATTTTATATTTTATTTCCCTTGTTCTTGTCGTGTGGGTGGGTCACTTAGTCAGCATTCACTTGGGTGGGTGGGCTCAGTAGTCGCTTAGTCATCAGTGTGCACATTTTGGGATCAGTCTGAAATGCATGGGTTGTAGTGGGATTCTTAATGAACATTGGCTGAGAAACGTGTAAATGTAGCTTTGAACCCTGCCTTAACCTGCCATATGTTATAAAAATGTGTATTAATGGGTTGTTGACGTGGAAGTGCGGTGGTGGTCACTGGTGACTCGGCGGTGTCATCACTGTTGTTGTTGACGTAGGGGCGTGGTGATGGTGGTGGTGACACAGTGGCATTGTTGTTGTTGTTGCCCATGTGTGTGGTGGTGGTGGTGGTTGTTGTCATCTGGTTTCTCAGCTCATTTGAGCTGTTCATCAGCTCTCTGTTGCTGTAGTAACTTGGAGGATGGGTGTATGGTGGTGGCACAATGTCGTTGTCATGCCATTATCAATCAAGGTGTGGTGGTGGCACAGTGGTGTTGTTGTCATTGTTGCCATCTTGATGGTGAACGTTGAGCACTGAATGCTGAACGACGACAATACTAATATTGTGTGAAGACCTGGTGGATATCAATTTTTTTTACCAAGTCCATTGTCTGTGACACTATGCAGTCACAGTATCACTTGGTCGGAGTGTGATACTTTAGCGCTTTACTGACTTTGACAGCTTTAGCTCACAAAATTACTTAATGAATTTATCAAAGTGCCTTAAAGTAATGTAAAGTGATGTGAGGATTTGCTGATGTAGTATCAATGCAGCCCTCTCACAAGAACTTCTTGCCATGTTTGACTTCTTTATTGCAGAACAAGATGTTCAAAATCTTAACCTACAAACATGTGTTGCTCAGATCAACACGATGCAGCAACAGCAGTTGGCACTAGCACAAGTACAGCCAACAGTGCCCAAAATGAGCAAAGTATTCCAAGACCCTGGAAACTTTAACAGGTCAAAAGGAAAGTTTGAGGAATGGTGGAATAAGATGAAAGCCTGGATAGGTGAAAACCCCACCATATTCCCACAAGGATCTCATAAGGCAGTGACAGCTGTGCTATCACGCCTTGATGGACAAAAGGTAGGCAGCTTTGCCCGCACAAGAATAGATCGCCTATTAAACAATGGTACATATACATGGGCAGAATTGAAAACGGGAGTCGGAGCTCTTTTCTGTTCCATCAATCAACAAGAGTGGGCTAGACAAAAGCTGAAAGTCCTTAAAGAAACGGAAGCAACACCCATAGATGATTGGATCATCGACTTCCAAAGATACAAACCACAGGCTGGGATGGACGTATCCCACCTGATAGAACTCATTGAGCGAAATGTCCAACACTCGATAATAGACAGGATCTTGATGGAAGGGCCCCACCCCGATACAGTGATCGATGTAGTGATAAGAAAGGGGGTGTTAGTGTCCTCTGAGAAAGAGAGACTTAGGGGTAAAGTGTGGGTGCGAGTATGACTCGTCCCAAGGGGTTCTGGGAAGGATGTTGTAGTAGAAGGGGTAGCAAAGATGTTTCCGAGCAGAATAAAGGTGTCCAGATGTAATCTGAGACGGATGCGAAGAATAATGGAATGGGAGTGAAGGTCCAAGTCACAGATGACAACAGATACGGTAAAAAGCACAGACGACATTCGACAACGACCGACGAAGCCTCTTACAAGTCGGACAAGAAGAGGATCAAAAGGTAGATAGATTTCCGTAGCTAAAACAAGACTTTTTATAGTCCAGGGCATACCCTAGACTGCGTCCGAACCTAATCCCAATGCATGACAGCAGAGATTGTATTTAGTGAAAATTTCTCAGGGTGCTCGGACAAAGTCACGGCGATGTAGAAATTAGTTTTTTATGTGTATGCAAAAATGGTGGCGGTCAAAAACCCATCTGCCCTGCGTCGGGTAGTGACTTGAGGGCAACCGGTAACAGTTTGATGGATCCGCAGCCACATACAATGGCGATGCTGACTCTACAAGGCTGTGCACCTCGATACCAAGACAAAAAGGGGTAAATGAAAAGAACTGAGAAGGTGTCCATTGCATACAATGCCAGTCCGATTAGTACACAGACACGGATATATAATGAAACAGATATGGATGTGAACATGGACCTCGGACATGACTCGGAATGGACACGGATGTGACGGATACATTTGAGAACAACTTGCAATGACTTTCTGTTATCTGTAAAAGGGGAAAAGGAGGGGATGCGGACACAAGGGACCTCAGGTTCCTACATCTGATAGGGACTTGAATACTGACTGTCCCCAGTCAGTCATGTGACCGGGTGGAGCAGGGTTTGAAACCGTGCTGTAAAAAATGCACTTAGTCTTGGTCCACACTTCTTCTTTCCATCTTTCATCATCTTTACACATGTCTGACATTTCCGACATTCTCGCCTTCGCCGCACCACTTGCCGCCGACGACCCGAAGGTCCTGGCCAAGGATCAGCTTCGTTCCACTAACGAACACGCATTCGCTGTCGCCAAGTGTTGACCGGACGACAAGGAAACATTGGTGGAGGAGCAGGAATACTGGTTGAAGACGTGGGGGGATGTTCTGGTGAGTCATATTGCTATCTGCACGTCAGCTGGTGCTAATGTTGCCACAGACCGATCTCTGTTCAGCAGTAGTGGGGGCACGCGAGCTCAGTGTCGAGCCGCTGGTGGAGTCTCGCCTCGCTGAAGAAATGAGCGACTGCCAGTCAGTCTTCAGCAAGTGGTCCGCGGAAATGGCGGATTGTTGACGAGCTGCGGAGGCACAAGCACAAGAGGTACGGGAGAGGCAAGAACGCGAGCGGGAACGGCTCGCATGTGAAGAGCAGGAACGCATCGAGCGCGAGTGCGGTTCGGCCAAGGGCGGACAACAAGACGGGGCTGCATCTGAGCAGCGCGAAGGCCAATCAGCCAGTCCCACACCTCGCGAAGGGGGCGAACATGCTGAGGTCAACACGGGTCCATTGAACCCGACTACCGGCGAGGTAGATAGCACCGGCAAGGTGCTATCTGCTCCTCCTACTACCGAGTCGAATCCATCCGAAGTGGGGTCCGGAACATCGGGAAAGCTTCGTCCGTACATTGAGCTGACAGCTCATCCCAAGGTACATTGTCCGTAGTGTGTTCATTGCGCGTCTAATTCGTTGCTATAGCGTAGTCGGGTGGTCCTTGAAGATGACGAGGACGAAGAAGAAGGAAGCACGTGCCCTTCTAAAAGGATCACGAGCGGTACCTCCCTGGTCACCCACAAACCTGCATGTACGTCCTGCACACCTCAAGGTGAAACGTGTCAAGGCCAGGTCGGCCGGACCTGCACCCGATGTGCGAGGTTGAAGATTAAGTGTAGCAAGTCGTCCGGATGGTCAAAGGTGCAGAGAATGGATGGGGATGAGGTCGAGACGGACAAAAAGGGAAAGGGGAAAGCGCCTGGTACGTGTGGTTCGTCATATCCTATTTCATTTGCCAATTCTTTTCACAGCTCGTCCTACCCGTACTCCACATGAAACGGCATCCGGGAGCAATGATCTGATCGTCCTTGACGACTCGGATCTGGAGGAAGCAGAGACGCCGAAGAAGGTTCCTTGGGCAAAGGCGCAGCCTACTGTGCCTACCTCTGGACCGGTCTACGAAGCATGTGTTTGTGCCGTGAAGAGGCTCGAGGCCAAGATCCTCAGCAATCAGATGCAGATCAAGGCATGCGAGGCGGACATGGCGGACATGTCAGCAGACATCGCTGGTCAAAGCGTGGAGTTGGTGGCGATCAAGGCGGCGTTGGGGATGTAGGTAGTGTTGTCCGTCCTGTACCAGTAGTCTTGATCTCTTCATATGTGTAGTCATATGAATGTATCCACGTGAAGATGACAATAAAGGAGTATTAGTAAATTTTCCCGGAGAAGATTAGAACACAACACGTTCTGCTCTCTGATGAAGGAGACCACATAAAACACAAAATCTCTGATGCAATCAGCCGTTTCACAGAAGAAGATATCATCACATTATGTAAAGATTTGAAAGTGTGCGAAGAAGATGACAGATTCCTTTACGACACACTCCACAGGCTATATGTGCCTGATGATGATGATTTATGCATGGAAGTCGTGCGGTTACACCATGACACTCCTATGGCCGGACATGCTGGTTCAGACAAGACACTTGACTTGCTGCAGTGCAGCTATTGGTGGCCAAGTTTGGCTACATTTGTTAAAAGTTATATCGCTTGATGTGATCAATGCCAATGGTTCAAGGGAACTAATCAGGCCCCAGCTGGTCTGTTACAGCCACTTCCCATACCTGATCATCCATGGGAACACATCTCAGTGGATTTCACTATGGATCTCCCCCTATCCCAAGGCTATGACTCTATTCTGGTAGTAGTTGACAGGTTCTTGAAGGAAGTCGAACTCATTCCCTGCACAAAGACCGCCACAGTACTCAACACAGTTAAATTATATCTAGATCATGTTTGGAAGCATCATCGCCTTCCCACCACTATTGTATCTGACAGAGGACCTCAATTTGCCAGCACAGTTATGACTGACATATGCTATTCTCTTGGAATTAAACTGAAATTGTCTATGTCTTTCCACCCTCAGATAGATGGTCAGACTGAACACATGAATCGCAAAGTGTAGCAGTTCCTTCACTTATTTACCTCTGAAAAACAAGATAAATGGGCTGCTTGGTTACCTATTGCCCAGTTCTCCATGAATTCCAAGAAAGCCACTGCAACAGGCAGGTCCCCTTTTGCAGTTACATGGTCATATGAGCCCAGAATGGGTATAGAATCATGTTACTCAAAGGCACTGGCCACCCTCAAGTTTTACCGACTGCATGGCTGAGAGTTAGATCAAGTTAAAAATAATATGTCCACAGCTCAGGACCACATGAAACGTAATGCAGACCGCCACCATTCCGAATCTCCTGCATCGAGATAATAGAGCTGATGGGCTCTAATGCTGTAAAACTCAGGCTGCCCTCTGCCATGAGGATTCACCCTGTCGTCAATGTCTCACGATTGAAGCCATACAAGGATAGATTGCCTGGTCAATCCACCTTTCGGCCTGGCCTGGTTCTCATAACCAAGGATCGAGATGATCAATATGAGGTGGGTTACATCGTTGATTCACGATACAAGGGCTGTCACCTCGAGTTTCTGGTGCATTTGAAGGGCTATGTTGAAACAGATCAGACGTGGGAGCCACCAGCAAATTTCACGCATGCTAAGGACACCATTTCTGACTTTCACAAACAGCACCCTTCTACCCCTAGGGCCTTATCTATGATGCCTGAGGCGTTTTCTTCCCTCTTTCGGGTATATGAGAACTTTACCATGTTTAATCCGCACCATCTCCTCTTTGATCGCCTGGAAGTCAATCTCTAGGCAGGGGGTAGTTTTGTATATAAGATAGCACATTCACTCTTTAACAAACCATCTCACATCTCACCCACAATATCTTTCAGTCAAACATTCTTCCAACTCACTTTAGAAATCTACATCTTCTATTATCTAGATCTTTACTTTCCATCCTATAACACTATTCTCTCTCCTCTTTTCTTCAACTATGATTTTACTTTCTTTCATCTTTCCTATGTCTGGATCCTTCTTGTCTTTTCTCCAGAACACTTGCAATATGTCACCCCCCTACCAGGTATCCACCACCGACGGTTAACCCCTTTTGATGAAGGGTATTTGCAAAGAAACCTGCGAGTCCCTCGCTCCCATTCTGCTCGCTCCCAATCCTCCCACTCTCATGGACCATTCCCTTCCACAATCTTGTTCTCCTTCTCTTTGTCTTCATCAGACCACGATGAATACCCCTATGGCTTATCCCAGAGTGATCAGGAAGTCGCCGCTCTTCAGGATGTACTCAACTACTGGGATCCTGCTTATGCCAATGATGAAGCTTGGGGACAGGACAATGATCTATTCACACATGCATATCTAATCTCCCACATCCATGCTTCTCATTCGCATTACATCCGCATTACATCCTCATGCTGCCACAGCATACATGCACATCATGCATGTCCACTACATGCCTTTACCTCATGTTACCCGGTACCAAGGATACTTACTGTATTTAGTAGCACTGCTTGGTCTGTGCACACATATACGTAGTATATAAACCCCAATGCAGCGCCAGAGAACACTAGTTTTGTTCTCTTGGAGTTTCCCCTACAGGCAACTCTTCTCATTCTTCTCTCTTGTCTTTTTCTCTGTGCAAGCGACCTAGCACAGAAGCTTTACTTAAGTGTGAGTCTTTATGGTTGTTTCAAGGATTGCCTCTTCCATGGGATCTAGGGGCCATGTGACAGAGTCAGAGTAAAGGTAAAAACTGGAAATGAGAACAAGGGCAAACGGTGCACTAAGCAATGTTCAGAGCCTTGATATCTTGTGCTGCCAGGGCTTAGGGCCTAGAATTCGATGTAGGGCAGGCTGAGGGTAAGCAATGGACGTCAGAGAAAACGTGCCTCCACTGGACCACCGCATAGTATCACATTAACCTCAGTTTAAGCTGACTGTCAGCTCCACAGGGTGGCAGCCGGCCAGCACCACATGGCAAGGCACAGCTCAGTTCCAGACAACTCTGGTAAAGCCATTGGTGGCTCCTCACTCCAAGCTGGCTCAAGCTGCAGCCTCAGGCAACACTACCTTCATCTCACTGACCGACTGCTGCTGCCAGACTACGTCCCCACCAGTTGCATTCCCAACTTGCATGATTGCCAGCCGAGGCTACGCCCCAGCAATCATGCCATGGACCACCTGATCACTGCCATGGACTGCGTCCCCACTGATTGGGCACATGCCGCTGCCTATGTCCCAACCGGTTTTTGTGTAGCCATCCTCCTCCTAGTCTACGGGTCTGTAGGGTTTACTTCATGTGTCATAGTATGACTACCGATTTGGGTAAGCAGCTCACCATCGGCCCAGGACAATTTGTGGAGCTGGACAGTGCATTGCGCTGCCACCCGTCCCCACTCCCATTCCATCACTCTGTCGCCCTCGTCTCCATCTCAGTCACCACTTGCCACGGCTCATGAGCACTGTCCAAAGATATGTGATTATCTTACACATTGTGCCAAAGTGTTGGAGTATGATGGTCATTGCGCCGAACGAGCACGATTGTCCGGCTTTCCATTACTACTCTCACAAGGCTGTAAGTGTGATATCAGTTTGTGAATTCATCACATCTACCAAGGTATAGGCACTCAGGCTGGTCTTGAACACAATCTCGACATCTGCAAGTAGATACAGACACTACATTGAACCTCTTCTATCCCTGTCCATTGACTTTTATGTTTGTATCTTTGTGCAAGTCCATGCAGCTCCTGTATAAGTGAAAAGAACAGCCAGGTAATGTTCTCATATCATCTACAGTACTCGCTTGTTCAACTGACACTGTCAACAAAAGCAAAATGTCCATTTACTACATCTGCTCTGGATGCGTGTCTTTTCGCAGGCAAAACAAAATTGGTTGGGTTGTAGAAAGGATGAATGAACAGTCTGGTGCAGTCAATCTTCAATACAAAACAGCCGCTGGCCCCACCGATTCAGTATGCCCCAAGTGTGACTACAGTATGCACATCAGTATGGTGTCTTCTCTTTAGCCTGTCTGTGTGTTGATGTGTGAGATTGGCACGCAGGTTACAGGACCAATGTGGTCTGGTCCACTCCATAACTCCGACTTTGTTGTGAAAGTTGTCGAGCATGTCGATTGAAATGCCAAGAATTATGGCACATTGACACGCATGAAAGGGATGTTAACCATCACCCAAGAGGTCAGTGCAAGAGTACATACATGGATGACCACCAATGGTTCTGACAGCGATGTTACATCCATGGTAGGAACTTGATGTCCTGTTCTATTTCACCCCCAGAAAAATTGCGGGTACATTCCACTGCTCAATGCCAGTGCTGGGTGATGTTGCATACGTGTATTGTCTATCACCTTACCATGCCCAGCTTATCCAGG
Source organism: Boletus reticuloceps (assembly GCA_018397855.1). Taxonomy (NCBI): domain Eukaryota; kingdom Fungi; phylum Basidiomycota; class Agaricomycetes; order Boletales; family Boletaceae; genus Boletus; species Boletus reticuloceps. The sequence goes on from JAGFBS010000053.1 coordinate 28,555, forward strand.
ACCTTCCTTTGTTCTCGTTTCCGTTTCCATAGCTCAGCACTGCTTAATGCAGGCTACAAGGTATCACATTAGAGGTGCACAGAGTAAGCAACAAACATCGACGTCGACATCAAAGACAAGGTCGTGTGTCCTCATGATGTCACCTCAATCATGGGCATGATACCCCAGGCTTCACAGCCAACCACTCATGCAGGAGAAGCTCACCCACACTCGGCCATGCATTGTGATCAATCTCAAACATCTTGGTCAAGAAATCAGCCGCTTCCACCGAAATATCTGATGGAATCATGGGTTTCACCGATTGACCAATCTAATATATACCAAGCGGTGTGAGTGAGATGTATAAAAGATGATGAGGGTGAACTTACTTTGAAAATGGCCTGCATCTGTGTCAGTTGGGCCCATGGATGTTCTCCCATGAGCATTTCAACAACCAGACAGCCCATGCTCCAAATGTCAGCTGCACTTGTGTGTGTCTTTTGTTGGATCACTTCTGGCACCATCCAAAAGACTGATCCTTGCAACAATGGTCGGTTCATGTGCTTTCCCATCAGGAGGTCTAAAAGAAGCACGGTTTTAATCTCATGTCTCACGTTGGTGACGAGATGCCAAGGTCAGAGATGTACTGCCATCAACCCTCTTGGAGATGCCAAAGTCGAAGATCTCGATCCCGCCCTGGTTGTCAATGAGGCCATTGGCATCCTTGATGTCACGATGGATGATGTCACATTGTAGTGATGAGAAATGAGTTGGTGGTGTCCTCTATAGAGAGAAACTGAGGGGTGAAAGTGTGGGTGCGAGTATGAACTTGTCCCATAGGGTTCAAGGAAAGTTGTTGTAGTGGAAGGGGTAGACTAAGAGGTTCCAAGCAAATGTAGGTGGATCCAGTAAGATTCAGGACAAAGACCGGAACAGAATCACACAGAAACAACGGGTCTAGATGAGATCTGGAGTGGAGGAGGGAGAAGAGGCTTGGATGATGAGACGACGATGACCAATGAAGCCTTTCACAACAGCAGACAAATAGGTGCTAAAAGGTAGATTCTTTTCTAACTGGAACAAGTCTCTTTATATACAAGACTGTATCCGAGGGTAATATCCAATAGCTATGAGCAGAGAGTGTAATGTAAGAAAAATGCTTCTTGGACGTGTGGATGGCACTGAAATGGCAGTGTGAAAATGTTTTGACAGGTATAAGTGAAAGGGTTAAGGATGAAGGGCTGTGATCCCTGCATCACGTAGTCACTCTAGACCTTCTCGAGGCCAACTGAATGGATCCAGATCGAGTACCGCTAACGACGCTGCCTTCAATAGATCATACGTGTCTTATACGACAGGGAAAGGGAATAAGTAAGGTAGAGCACAGCCATCTGGAATGGTCAGAGTTGAGCCAGTCAACACATCCAGCACGGCAGAACCATGGATGCCAACAGATATGCACTGGACGACACTCGGACAGACATGGGACTCAACAGATGACTTGAAGAGTGTTTGGTGATGATTATCTGTTTTGCTAGAAAAGGGGAAGAAAGGGGAATGTGAGTACAGGAAACCACGGGTTCTTACAACATTTGTGGAGGTAGTTGAGGCCTGGAGAATCTGGCAAACAAATTTTTTGACAAGAGGTTCCTCAAAGGCACCATAGCTATGTAGGAGCGCTGTTATGGAGCCACCAGGGACGTATTCCAAGAAAATGTTCAGAAAGTCGTTGTCAACAGACAAGTCTGTTACCAAGAGTGGTGATTAAACGGGATGGAAGTAGGGGGACTAGAACAGCTTACAGAGATACTGCACGATGTTGGGATGGGAGAGATCCTTGAGCAAGTCAATCTCATGCTCGAGTGCACTGAGCATGCTCTTCTTGCACTCCTCGTTGGATGTGGACCCAGTTGGCAGCTTGACTTGCTTGACAGCCATTAAAAGCCCATTGACAGCATCCATGCCGAGGTAGACTTTCCCAAACGAGCCAGTGCCGATCAGTGCACCTTTGATCCACTTTGTGCCTAGTTTGGAAATCAGCACGTGTATCAAACAAACCGGTCCAACAGCTCGGCCTCACCTCTGCTCAATGTCATTGTCCAGCCCATCTTGTCCTCTTCCTCCATCTCATCCTTACCTTCCTCGTCCTCATCCTCAAACACCATGTCTTTAGAGAGACTCATCACATCGTCAATGTCCAGTTTCACCTTGGTCCAGTCTTCTGTGCCTTCCACGCCCATATCCATTGCCATGCTCTGTCTCCAGTTCTCCACCTTGGCCATGATTTCGTCGACTGTCAGTAAACTCACCAGGTCCGACTGGTCACGTTTGCTCCTCAGCTCTGTCATGAAACTGGTTCACTTCAACGGATTTGAACTCATCTGCAATAGCCACCTGCTCCCTGTCAGATCCTCCATTGACTTGGAGAGTGACTCTGTCGGGAACATTAGTGGTGGCAACAAGTGTGGCTTTGAATCAATACCAGACAGTTTGTCCATGTCATCTCCCATGAGGATAACCGAGTTGCTGATGCCTCTTGGACCAGTACCACCACCATCCCCCCGTGGGAAAAAAGTCCCTCTCCCCAAATACACCTGTCCTTTGGACTCTCCATGCCCTATTCGCGTCAGCGATGCGGGCAAACGTTACCACTCTTTCCCTAGAGGCTCTTTCAGCGCCCGCTTCACTCCTCCCGCTTTTCCTGCCACATTTTGCGACACTTTGCCACTCACCCCCCCACCTGGTCCTGGACCAGGAAGGATGGCCCTGACAAGGACTGGACCTCCCAAGCCCCCACTTTCCCCATCTCCTGCGGGAAAGACGATCCCAAGGCAGTCCGTTGGGTTTGCCACATTTTCCACTCATTTAGGGCCCACCTGTCTGAGTCGTCCTTCGAGGCCGATTCAGGCAGGGTAAAGAAGGGGATACTCCTAATCTACCAGAACAACATGCTGGTCCACCTTCGTGGCCAGCTCGGGTGTCCTGCCCCTCCCCCCCTCCAGAACTCCCCTCCTAAGCCAGGTGGTCCCCCCTCTGCCCCAGCAAAACCCCCCCCTGCCAAAACCGCGGAACCCTCGGATCTAGTGGCGTTAGTGCATGAGATGCGTGCGGAACTGGACCGGCTGAAGGAAGAAGTCCGGGCCCTCACCTTTTCCCTCGTGGCGTCTTCTCCCCCCCCTTCCACCACGGCCGCCTGCACGGTAGTGCCCACCGCCCCACCATCTAACCCCCCCTCCTCCCTATCCTCCGTGTCCACCGCTCTGTCCCGTGTTGCACATCCATCCCACCCATGGCTCCAGCCAATCCTTGACCACAAGGACCTCCCCACCTACCTCCACCACGTCGACTCAGAAATGGTACCCACCTTCCACCTCGCAGTTCCTGATGATGTTCCCTCAGTGGTCGCTATTCACACCCCCGGCCTTCCGCCCATCTACATTGGGATTGACTCCAATGGGGACCTCACGGTCTCCCGGAACATCGCGAATCCTGAACTGGTGACCATCGGGATCATAGTGGACTTCACCGGGGTGGACCACCCCCTGCTTCCCCTGGCGACCGCCCTAACGCGGCGTGGCCCCCCCTCATAAGCTATATGCCGCCTATGGCACCTCTCCCTCACCGTCTCTTCTCCCTCCCTCTACGCCCCTTTTTCTTTCCACATCCAATCAGTAGCTCATTCCCCTTGGCACTAACGCTTGCTTGCTGGGTTGCCCTCGGCTTTTTCTTTGACTATAGCACTACCCACTCGCAGTCTGGGCTCCTACTGGCTAGCAGCCTTGGGGCTGAGCTCTGGATGATATGTACTGAGCACCGAACAATTCTGTTCTCGAACCAACTAGTTACATGTAGCACATCTGTACATGTCCACCAAAAGGCGCAATGCCTTGCGGACAATAAACGAGGATTTAAAATTAAAAAATAAAAAAAAAACCAAGTTGCTGTCCTTGGTCTTTGATCAACACCCATGGCGGGTCTTTGATCACACTTTCGCTGGCAATTGTGGAAGCCTTGCCCATTGACATGACCAAGTTCCACTTTGGATGATAGCCTGTGTGACCCTTGCATACTTGTGCTAAACTGCGATGGCAAAGGCAGGATCAACAACATCATACTCTCCTGCTTACTCTGGCCTCCAACATCATAAGGAGTATGAGGGAAGACTCAGCTTTACCACAGATGCATGGATCTCACCCAATCATCACTCATTTGTGGCATTCTGTGTTCATTTGGGAGTACGGCAAGAAGCCATTGGCCTTCCCACTGGATATAATCAAAGTGGCAGAGGTCAGTATCCATCACTGAGCACCAATATGTGGGAAACTGCGGAAACTCTAGTAAGTAGTCACTAGAGTACTTGTTACGCTCGCCCTTATTGCCTATTGTCTTTTTCCTCTTTTCTTGCCTATTGACCCTATTGACTTATCAGATAAACCATATCTTATCAAGTCATGTGATCTCTTATCACATCCAGTCACATGATAGGTCACATGACCTTATCTCTTATCTTGGCTGTGCACCTCATGGCACACACATTGCATCCTCATGGATACCTCATGCTTTTCCTACTGACTCACTTTCCCTTATTGCCCAATAGCATTAACAGCTCTTATCAAGGTTCGCCTCATGGTAACCAGTGAGCACATTAGTTACTTGTTATAGATACTCACAGCATGGTCTGTGCACAGTCTCTCATAGTATATATAGTTGTACTTGTAAATAGATACCTTAGTCTATTTCTCTTGTTGTTTCCCTTGGTTCTACCTCTTGAATAACCACTGCGGTTACCCACACTCTTTTGATCCCATTGACATTGCAAGCGCCTTACATTTCTCACATTGAACAACACCAAGAACCTTGGTTGTTACACTGTGAACCCGGAGAGTGATTCAGATGGAGCCTTCATATCAGATGACATGATCCAAAATGCAATTAGGTGCTATACAGACTACAATGTGCTACATTGTACCTTGGCTTTTTCCAGTTGAGTGGTTGGGAAACCAACTGAGGTGTCTAACTATGAGATGAAAAGAAATGTACTACATGATTACATAAGTGGTGGCTGTACGACCGCACTGTATGCACTATTTTCAACATCCTGACCCTTCTCTTAGGTGGCCGACTTGACCATCTGACCTGGCACAGTCTCATCCTCGCACTGGGTGTCAGCACCATGTGTGTGGGCTAGCAGGTGGCCTACGCGTCCTCTGGGGTCATGCCATATGTCATCTGGGTCATCTATGATGCCTTGCAACTCTCCATTATCAGCAGGATCGATCGCAACTCGATTCTCTTGCTCTCCCTCGAGCGATGCACTGATGGGCTTGGGTAAGTGTGGGAATGGCAGTTGAGGTTTGCTCGCTGCCTTGTTCTGTCTGTGAGTGTTCTCACCTGCTTCCCATCCCCCGCCAACTTCCTTGCCTGCTCTCAGTTCGAGTGGCTCGTCTTGTGGGGTCTGTGACCTGTCCACTGGTGTTGTAGGCTTGGCACATGTTGCATGTGGGTTCTGGATGTCAGTGGTCTCTTCATGGACCTGCCAACTAGTTGATTGGGATGTCTGGGGCTGGACCGTGGCTGTGTGGTGGTCTTCCATGGCCATGCTTCTGCTGTCTGTCCTTCCGCCCATTTCATCAATCCTGTCAACCTTGTCCCAAGCTGTCTCCTCGAGTGGCTCATCTGGTGGGTCATGTGATATGCCCACTGGCCTTGTTGGCTCGGCACATCGCAAGTTTGAGTTTGCGACATCAGCAGTCTCTTTGTGGACCTGCTGACTCGCCACCTTGTGGTTCTGGGGTTTGATGGGTGTGCAATGGGCTTCAGTGCCCTCGCTGTCATCTAGTGAGCTGCTTGCCAGGGTCATGAGGCTTATGCCATCAGTCCATTGGTGATCCATGGTCGTTTTGCCCAGTCCTGAGGCTGCGGCTGTGCCTTCTTCAACTCTCCCGCACGGTGGTTCACTCAATTTCTTGTGGTTTTGACTGTTCAGCTTCTTTCCTTCTGTCTGGCATCAGTGCACGTGGTCTAATCGTTCCATTAGATAGTTTGTTCCTGCGAGGTAATTGGCTACTTGCTGTATGTTAGCAATCTTCCAGGTGTTCTCGTGCCATGCTGACCAGTTCTGTCCATCCGGTTTCAGCTTGACAACTTTGACCATTTTTGTGAGTGACTGGTCCAGCTACTACTCAGTGAGGAGCTTTAGGTAGGGCTCATAACCTGTGGGAAACTGTGTAAACTCTAGGAAGTAGTCACTAGAGTACTAATGCTGAGGTAAATGGTGCGATGTAGCTATGCTTAGGTAAGCAAGTAAATATGAGTAAATATGGAATATTAATTCCAACACAATATCCATACTTACCTTCCTCCAGTCACACACTGGGCTTACACTTGCGACCGTTTTGCCCAAATGCTGAAAGACTTTGGGTTATCCAATAAGGTTCAATACAATCTGCAGGTGGGGCTCACCTAACTTATATGCAATCTGATTGTAGATCCTGGGCGTCACCTAGGATAACATGTCAAACAACGATGTTATGATTCAAGAACTGGTGATACTTGCCAATGTGTTTGCAGGTTCAGCTGCACACATGTGCTGCTTCCTGCACATCATCAAGCTCATTGCAAAAACCCTGTTGCACCAGTTTGAAGTGAAAAAGAATGAGGGAGCAACAGATTCAACGGGTTTGGATGATGAAACACAGTGTGAACTGAAAGAGCTTGAAGAGCTATCAATTGAAGACGATGACAATACACCTAGAGTTGTGTGATGATGATGAAAGTGATGAAGACTCCATGGAAGGATGGGCAGATGAGATGGATGAGATGAGTGAGAGTGAGTGCCGCACGTTGGAGTGAAGCATCCAGCCTGTCAAGTGTGTGTTAGCAAAGGTACGTGCAAGGAAACCTACCAGTTGATGGTCCTAAAAACCATTTCCAGCTTCATAAACTAGCCCTCGCCATCCCAAAGTCTCCCACCATTCATCTTCCAGCATGGCGAGGGATCCTGGCTAAGTTGTGAATGAGGGAGACACAGCTGCCATGTGATGTGGCAACTTGTTGGAATTTGACACTGGATATGCTTGGATATGCATTGGAGCATAGGGAGACAATAAATCAAATTGGATCAAGATGAGAGGGAGGGTTGTGAAGGTTAAACAACCCTAAATACTCACACTTAGGTAAAGCTTCATGCTAGGTCACTTGCGCAGAGAAAAGACAAGAGAGGAAGAACATAGAATTGCCTGTAGGGGAAACTCCAAGAGAACAAGACTAGTGTTCTCTGGTGCTGCATTGGGGTTTATATACTAAGTACATTGTGATGTGCATGTATGCTATGGCAGCATGAGAATGCAATGCAGATCTTAATGTGAATGAGAAGCATGGATGTGGGAGATTAGATATGCATGTGTGAATAGAAGTGATAGAGCGGAGATGAAAGGAATGCATGTGAATGCGTGAAGGAAATAAATAGGGGTTGAAAAGAAAGAAAAATGTTAAGTCCATTAGGTTGAGTAGTGATTGTAACAGAAGGTTTGAGTTGAGCAAAGGGGAGTGGATGATGCTGGGGCAGTTGTGCCACGTTGTCATATCCCATTCCAACCCCTATTTTGTCACCTCCATACATCTCCATACACCTCCGGCCAACTCCACTAACTCCTCGGATAAGGCCACACCTCCGAAGAACTCCCTTAGAGTTCATCTCCACCTTAGGAGTTCATCTCCACCCTTAGGAGTTCATCTCCATTCCACTCCCTTAGGAGTTCACTTAGGAGTTCAACTCCGGAGATCATCTCCTTAGCCCCTATCCTGAAACCTCGGACTTGTACAGATTAATCTCCTTCAGTCATAGTCTGCATTCCCTGTACCAGTCCGTACAGCCTGTTCCGGCTGTGTTCCGCCTCCGTCAGTCATTCCTATGTACATTGCCTTTGCGCAGTAGTTCGGACCCAGACTTCTTCCTGGTCTCTATCATATATAAACCTCCTGTACTTCTCTGTCGTACCTTCAGTACGAATATCTCAACTAAAGCCATATACTTCCAACCTCGCTCCTTATAATCTTCCTTCATCCTCTGAACCTCTGAAATACGAGGATCCATGAGACTGGCAAGGGCGCGACACATAAGTCCTGCGCCGATATCCTCACCCCCTCCGCTCCTTGGTCTCTCCACCCTCCGACACCTCTGTACGTTGCTGCTAGTCAGTGACCAACGTCAGAACCCCTATGTATCATCTCCGAATGGACTTCGTTCCACTACCTTCGGACTTGGTTCACTCCCTCAGGACTTCGGTCCACTCTCTCAGGACTTCGGTCCACTCTCTCAGGACTTCGGTCCACTCCCTCAGGACTTTGATCCACCCCTCCGGACTTTGGTCCACTACCCTCGGACTTTGGTCCACTACCTCCAGACTTTGGTCCACCAATTCCAACCCCTCCGGATCTCCACCGGAGATAGACCTTGGAGAAATATGGACTCTGACACACGTTCTGAAGGTGCGGTGTGAGTATGGCGGTAGTCATGCCATAATACTCACCATGGCCTCTCACCACCTGCAGGTCCTCAAAGAGGGAACCCTCTACTTCTCTCATGCAGCACCCAACCTGGCAGCGGTCATCCCCAGCATGGACATCATAGACAAAGAATTCCTATCATACATTCATGACCGCAATCTCACAGCCATCTGTTCCACCATGTCTTTTGCAAAACAGACCCTCAACAAATATTATTCCCTATAGATAGCTCTGAGGTATACTGTATCACTATGATCCTCCATCCTCACCACAAATTAACTTACTTCAAGAATGCCCACTGGGAGATGGGCTGAATCAAGACTGCAGAGTCTCTCCTGTGCAAGGAATTCAACCACTTGTACACTTCTATGGAACATGCCTTGGATTTAGCAGACTCGGATGTGCAGCTGGTTGAGAAGCCAACCATGGGCAAAATGACCCACAATCTTTTTGATAAGATTGATGCATTTGCGCCACCGAAACCTAGTGATCTCTACAACAAGATTGATGCTATCTTGCTACAGATGTGGAAAATGCAGAGCATGCCTTGAAATGGTGGCACAACCGTCATTCAGTGTATCCACACCTCTCATGCATGGCCCTTGACTATCTCTCAATTCCACCCACTTCCATTGATGTCAAACGGCTCTTTAGCCATGCTAGACTGGTCCTATCACATGTGCACTTTCACCTATCAGTCAACACAACCTATGCACTGCTATGTCTCAGTGCATGGAGCTTACTCAATCTTGTCAAGACAGAGGACGTGAGATAGATAAGTGCATTTCCAGATGTCAAGGGTGATGAGGAAAACCTGGAGGATACATGGAATAGTGTTTGTGGCCTTGGAGCACATATACTTAGTTTATAGTACAAGACTGGTGTACCCTGGTGTATCTAGAGTATGGGTATCAATATGGGTGCTATCTATGCATACCCAATGCTGCATGGGTATGTGAGCAGGTATGGGTACAGGTATAGGCACAGCCACATGGGGGTAGCCTAATAGCTGACTTACTGGATCTCTTCAACGTCAATCCCTTGCAACATCAGTATAAACAAAGATATATCAGTGTGGAGTGATGCATTGGCATGGCCTACCAGTTCCCATGATTCTTCCTCAGCGAGATGGAGCCAAGCCTCTGATAGCATCATTGCTACATGATCAGACTGAGCACTGAAGCTGGGAGTGCACCCAATTTCACTCACCTGTGACTTGATTCTCAAGAGAATTCATTTTGTCCCAGCCATGTCTTCATTCCAAGTGTCCAGGTCAGAGATCCTTTGCTCTAATTTTGAGGGCTCGATGGCAGCCTGAAGCTCCTCAAGTTCTTGCCAATGGTGTTCCACCCAGCATAGCCCCTCAGTTAATTTGCATAGCATACTTCATCCTGCCAGCATGATCAATGTGCGCCAGTGAGTAATCAAGGCTATGCTTACCATTGCAATGCTTTTCTTCCAGTTGAAATCACCAAAATGGTCATCTAGATAATTCTGGCAGGCACTTGGACCCATCTCTTTTGTACTTGAAGCCACACAATTGACATTGGCCCAACCATGCTCCCAAGCTTCTTCATCAGTATGGCTAACCCAGCAGGTGAAGTTGAAAGAGAACTGTGTTTGGCAGGCCTAGACATGCACCTTAAGATGAAATTTTGGGATGATGAAATGAACAATCTTGTCTGTATGGTTGAGCTGGAGACATTGAGAAAGGTTTACCATATGATTACAGAGTTTCTTGTGCCATTGGCAGGCTATGTTATAGGAAAAGTTGTACATGTGTAGTCTGAAATGGGTTATGGCTGAGAATATGATATAGTCCATATTGATGTACCTATTTACCTAAACATTCAGTGTAACAATACAGAAACTGTGCTTGCTCACCTCTCTCCAATTTGCAGGTCTTCCACACCCTTTGGGAGCTTCATTTTGTGTCAGGCACAATCAACTGTTCCAGTCCACGTGAAGGTTTCATATTGGTGCTGTTGATGATGCTGTAACCCACACAGGTGCTTCTCTATTTCAATTGTATGGGCATACTTCATTGAGGAAGATACATACAAGATGTCCCTGGCTCATCATGCAAAAGAACCCCAGGAAGTCAGTTATATATCATCATTTCTTGGTCTATCAATGACCCATGATTCAGACTAGGGCCGAGTTCCTTAGATGACATGACTTTCCACTTGAGGTGGAAATTTGCATCGATTGCAACAATGAGAACATACATCCAACCTTGTTTAGGTACCTTTGTCACCCATAAATCTGGTAGATTAATATTAATCCCAGGATGAGAGCAGGCTTGGCATTTCACCACCCACTCACCTTCTTTTGTTGGCTCAATGCTGTTCAGATCATGGCCCCTTCCTGCCCATTTTAACTACTTCAAGTGGTGGAATTGCCTAGTCATATGCAGGAATGGCAAATATCAATCACATACTGCTTTCAGTCCAGTGTTATCTATGAGTCGTGCCAGACTGCTGTAGTATTCATATGCCAATACCTTTGACTCTAGAGAAAGTAGGAGAAGATATGAGAACAGTGAATGTAGTAGCTGTCTGGGGTTCAGTAGTAGTCACTGGAAACCACCAAGAGTGGAGGAGTTATTTGTAGTTTGTTTGTGCTAACTTGCACCCACAAAAATCCAAGCTGACCAAATGAACACCATTGATATCAATCACAACAAAGTCGTCAGTGCTGGCAGGCCTAGGATTGTAGCAAGTGTTTCCTAGAGGGTAACCTAGTTGGATGTGAAGGCCCAGTGACTTCAAGGTGACACACTCGAAATAATTGCCTGCCAGTTGATTGTCAACATGCCCACGTGACAGAATTTCTACATTGTACATACCATGCTCCTGTGTAGTGGAGAAGTCATATGATGGGATCACATACACTCTAAATACATTAAGTGTGTCCCAAAGCAGTCCTCACAATGGTAATGTGGGCTTGTACCATTACCACAGCCACAAGCATCCTGTTGATCACCACTACAACCTTCCAGGCGAATGAATTCATCAAGAAATGACGACCATTCAGGAAGCCACTGAAGAAGCAGGTGGAACTGTAGATCATGAGACAGGCTCATTTATTGATAATGCATATTTACACTAGGCACATTTTTTCTAGGCTCATCTCCAGCTTCTTCATCTATGCCTGGCCTGGGCTTGGTTTCAATTTGATCTGGCAGTGTTTCTGGCCAATGGCTTTCCACAGGATCAGATGATGTTAGTGGTTCATTCCTGGTTGCTGTGTCTGAAATCAGACTTGGGTTATTTTGGCACCACTTTCCCTTGGCTCCTTTTGTCCATAATGTGTTTGTATTCTACTCTACATAAGCCAAAGTGGATTGGACAGGTAGTAAGACGGAGATAGGAGAAACAGAGAGAAAGAAACGGAGATAGAGAACGGAGCACAGAGGAGAGGGAGAATTCACAGAGATCCTGGATGTCGATCACCGGGGACGGAGGACGACCGGATGGTTGGAGGTGATTAGAGATGATCACCAGGAATCTGTAGGAGAATTCGACGGAGGTGGGGGAGTGAGTCAAGATCTCGGAGGGTGAAGGAGACTGATTCCTAGGGTACAGCAACTTGATCCATTCTTGGTGGACAATAGGAATCCGGAGATGATCGAAAGGGTTTCCGGAGATGGAATAGATCATCCAAGGTACTAGGAGTAAGTCTGGAGAGTGGGATATGATATCGGAGTTGCGCAGGAATGGGAGTCTTCGACAGGGGTGACTCGGAGATCTTTATGATGACTCAATGGACAAGGAAGGGGATGCAGCTAGATCATTGGAGAACTCGGAGGAGAATAGGAGTGTCAAAGGACATGATGGAGTTGGAACGGAGGTGCTCGATATCAATCAAGACTAAGCCCGGAGTACAGCAGTTGCAGAAAGTATGCGTGGAGGGACGACGCGAGCTGTACTAGGGTTGAGATAGGCTTTATTGGATGTCTAGATTGTTGCGAGCGAAGTCCTTATTGTAACGACCCAATATGCTATCTAGGACAATAGGAGGTTCTGGAGGTTGCCTGGTAGATCCTAGAGCGCTTGCAATGAGTAGTTCTATTATCAAGTACAATCACTAGACCACTAGGGTCTATAGTAGATTGCTTAGCAATGAGAATAGAGGGGAAAGAACAGAAAGAACATGGGGAACTAACAAGAGAGGGGAAACAACAAGAGAACTAGACTAGAGACTAACTACTATAACATAGAAGTATTTATAGGGGCTAAGTACAAGCACAGACCAAGCTGTGGAAAGGCTGTGGGAATCTAAATAAGGTTAATACCATGGTTACTGGGTACCATGAGGATGCTCTAGATCAGAGCTGTTAATGCTATTGGAGGATAAGGAAAAGTGAGTCAAGAGGAAAGTCATGAGGCAAGCATAAGGATGCAATGTGTATACCATGAGGTGGCATGAGGTGCACAGCCTAGATAAGATCATGTGACTTGGTCATGTGACTAGTAGCATGGGAGACATGTGACCTGATGAGGTAAGTCTTGGCAAGTGAAGGAATACTATGGTATACTTTGGTAGTGTTTTGTGTGCACTAGCGGGACTAGTGTTAGTGATTAGGAAATGAATGGTAGTGAAATGTAATCGAGAAATGTAGCGTCTGTAACACTTATCCCCCTCTCATGAGGAGAACCTGGTAAAAAAATGATCAAGAAAGTGCATTGGAGGAACTCCAAGCATACCAGGGAGCGTTGAGTCATCAGAGATGACCGAGGCAAGTCCGAGGTCATGGCAGCGTTAGGAGTGAGTGAAAGGAAGGTAGAATGGTCCGGAGTGACAACAGTAGGAGTAGTAATTCTTCCGCAAAGCTGATAAGCTGTAAATATGTTACCAGGCATCTTTTCTGAGCAAGGGGGAGTTCAACTCCGAGCCGGAGAGGCAAGGAGGAACGGTCGGAGATGTGCCAATGGCACGAATTGCACCAGAGTGCGACAGAGGTGTGCAAAGCATGGGTGCACCGAAATGCGATGGGGAGAGCTCAGGAAAGTTTTTGACAAGGCATAAAAATGACAGCGAGGAGCGATGGAGCATCCAGAGTTCGAAGCGGAGGCGACGAAGATGTACGGAGGTGGATGCAAGAAGCAGGAAGATGTTCCTAATGTGCATCTGAGAAGTCCTAAGGGACTCTCGCGGAAAAGGAGGACCAGAGGGATGATGAACAATGAGGGAGGACCCAGTTGAGCGAGGTCCGGAGCTGGTGAGGGAGTTCCTTTGACTGCGAGAAAGCGCAGAGCGATCTGGAACGGAGTGATGAGAAAACCAGCAGGGGTTACGGAGGTGTTTTCGGAGGTAAGAGAGGACCTCGGGAAACGAAGGTCAGGAGCTGGCAAGTGTGAGGAGATCTGTGACTGGATGTTCAGGTGTCTGGAACATGTCATAGATTGCCAGCGGGGAGGAACAGAGATACCCATAGTCTCGATAAGGTGCTTGTGTACAGTAGAGTGGTGGTCCAATTGGCAGAACTGCCAAAAGAAATGTCCGAGGACGCAGCGGAGACAGGGTCGGAGGTGTTCGGAGGTGTGGTGGTGAGGAGGGTAGGGTACTCAGCATTGATTAAGATAATGCTAGAGTCTCGGAGATTCAAGATAAGTGAATCTGAGAGGACGCAGCGAGATGTACTGCGATGCAAGTAGGTGCGAAGGTGTCAAAATCGTCGTGAGCGGAGTCCTTATCCCCCTCTTAGGGAAGCGGAGCGAAAAACAGGAGGAATGCGGAGCAGAGCTCATGCAGTCTGGAGGTTGGTAGGAGGGAAGGGAGGTGATAAGATCTAGTGTGGGATCTCGTCAGGAAGAACGCACAGCGTTCGGACGCAAAAGCAAAGGTGAGAGTAGGCCACAACGCGTAAATATCCACTTAAGGGGGACCATCACAGGAAAGGGAGAGCTCGGAGTTGATGTCCGGAGCTCCGGAGATAAATCTGGATAGTCTGGAGGGAAGTGGAGGAGGCTGGAATGGCATACAAAAGAGTGGAGGAGGTCCTCGGAAGGAGGACTCCACTGAGAGAACGCGCAAGTGCATCTGCAAAGAGAAAAGACACAAAGGAGAGCCATCCTGGGGGTCTTCATTCTATAACTAGTGTCCACGGAAGATGCTCCGGAGTCTCCGAGGGTGAGGTCAGAGATGAGGTGGAGTGATCATGGAACAGTTTCTAGGAGAAGGTCGGTTGGACTCAAAGTCCGGGAGGTTTCCTTAGGTGTTTACCAGGTGTGTGAATGCACGAGATGATATCGGAGGTGATACCGGAGTTGACATCGAGACTATGTGATAATCGGGGGTGTCGAAATGACACTGATATCGGAGGTCTTGGAGGTCGACAGAGGGTGACATCGGGGGTTGGCATTCTGTTTGCAGGAGTCTGGAAAGTAATGCTACTTGTAATCCATCAATCAATGGATTGTAGCGGGTAAGCCAGCAATGTCCAAGAACAAGGCTGCATGAGGAATCCAACGAGGTTTAACCAAAATGGTTCAGAGGTGGTATTTGTCATAGGAGGGAAAATAAGGAGGAGGTCAGGAGGCATAGGGAGAAGTCGGAGATGAAGTAAGGAGTGGAAGACGTCGACGCAGTCGATATTCCGGATTTACTCCAGAGTGATCCAGAGGGTCAACGGAGGCGACAGTGACGCACGAAGTCTTCATGAGAGATGGAACAGATATCTGCCAGAAGTTGTGGAACTGAAGCGGAGGCAGATGGAGGTGATGGAGGATGCCCGAAGGCATAAGGAAAGAGGGTTGCGGAGGTGAAGACGAACACTAAGTCATAGTTTGGAGTTCCTCAAGAGGGTCCGGAGAACTCAAGGGAGTGACAATGCAATGATCAAAGTCTTCGAGGGAGTTTTAGGGGAAGAGCGGAGGTAAGGGTTGGTGTCCTTGCTGAAGATATCCATAAGTCCTGTGGATTCAGAGTGAACTCCGGAGAAGAAATGGAGGAGGACAAGGAGGACAGTCTTCAGGAGATCGAAGGACAAAGTGGACAGAGCATGAGGACAGCTACAACGTCCGGGGTAGTTTTGGGTGAATCTGTGCATCTGTATGTCCAAGAGAAAAACTTGGATGTCCAGAGAATCATGTCGGAGTTGGAAGTCCTTTTGTGACCTGGGATCGACGGATTGTGCGGGTAAGCAAGGACCTAGAAACGAACATCAGGAGAACCAATGGAGAGACATGAAAAGCACAGATAGGGAAGGCACAAAACAGGTCGGAGGTAAGGAAGAGGTTAGGGGAACAGAAACAGAAACAGAACAGAGTGGAGCGATCAGAGATAGGGTATCTCGTGGGTATACCCATGGGTGTCTGTGGCAATACCCCCACCCATACCCACTAATATACCCATACCCACACCATGGGTGTGGGTATTCATGTGGGTATTCAAAATTGTACCCCCACCCATACCCATCACATACCCATACCCACAACCCATGTGGGTTACCCTAAGTTGATGTTTCAAAGTCTGGTTTGATCCGGTGTTTTGGAGGTGATTATATTATAGAATGGTAAAGGAGTTGTAGCATGGACCATTGGCTAAAGCTGGAGTACTTAGGTAGCCAATTTGGGCCATGAATGGCTGAGAGACACACATTTCTGGGTGACATGTAGTAAATTATCAAGTGATTGTATATTGCCTAGTACATTCCTTTATACAGTAATTTATCACTAAAGCTCTACTAGTACATGATAAAACCAAACAAAATATCAAGTATATACCTAAGTATATATGATGATGTGCAAACCCATACCATGGGTATGGGAATGGGTGTGGGTATCCAGAAGCCATACCCCCACCCACACCCACCACATACCCCTACCCACAACCCACGTGGGTTACCCATACCCATGAGACACCCTAATCGGAGATCGCAAGGAGTGACAAGAAAACATAACAGAAAGAAATCAGGACCATCACAAAGATAGGTCCGAGTGAGTGCTGCAAAGGCAACTCAAGAAACGGAGGTGGGTCATGCAAGAGCGTGCTCCGAAAATGGAGACGAGCATGAACCCGAAAATTGCCTGAAGGTAGGCCGGAGATAATGAAAGGAGATGAAAACAAAAAGTAATGGAGACAAAAACGGATATGTCGAGAATTTGCTCTGTCAGAGTGCTGTCTTTAATTGACATGATTCAGAGGTATAGAGTCATAAGGAATGGATCTCGGAGGTCGTGAGACCTCGAGAGCAGAGTGATGTCTTGAGAATACATCTAGATAGAGAACATGAGGTGACAAGCACAGTATGAATATACTGTCAGAAGCCATATTTCTCCAAGGTCTAACTCCAGCGGAGATCCGGAGGGGTTGGGATTGGTGGACCGAAGTCCAGAGGTAGCGGACTGAAGCCCGAGGATAGGGACCAAAGTCCAGAGGAGTGGATCAAAGTCCTGAGGGAGTGGACCAAAGTCCTGAGGGAGTGGACCAAGTCCGAAGGTAGTGGAACGAAGTCCTTTCAGAGATGATAGGTAGGGGTTCTGACGTTGGTCACTGACTAGCAGCAACATACAGAGGTGTCGGAGGGTGGAGAGACCAAGGAGCGGAGGGGTGAGGATATCGGCGCAGGACTTATGTGTCACGCCCTTGCCAGTCTCATGGATCCTTGTATTTCAGAGGTTCAGAGGATTAAGGGAGACCATAGGGAGGGTTGGAAGTATATGGTGTTAACGAGCGAGCAAGTAAGCAAGCAAGACGAGATATTGGTACTGAAGGTACGACAGAGAAGTACAGGAGGTTATATACAATAGAGACCCGGAAGAAGTCTGGGTCTGAACTACTGCGTGAAGGCAATGTACATAGGAATGACTGATGGAGGCGGAACACAGCCGGAACAGGCTGTATGGACTGGTACAGGGAATGCAGACTATGACTGAAGGAGATTAATGAAAGGTACAAGTTCGGAGATGTAACTCCATGGATGTCCAATGGATCTGTACAAGTCCGAGGTTTCAGGATAGGGGCTAAGGAGATGATCTCCGTGTTGTAGTAGAATCGTTCACTATGTTAATGCTTACCTAACAACTGTACAGTACCTCGTTTATCTCGCCGCTGCCTGTATTACTGTACCTTGTCTGTTATCACGAACAACACCTGCCGCTCTGTTCTGCGTCACTCGCGTCTCGTTCCCGGCATATGACTCTTCAACACTCCGGAGTTGAACTCCTAAGTGAACTCCTAAGGTTTTCTGGAGATGCAAGTCCGATGTTTCCTGGATAGGGGCTAACCTCCGGAGATGAACTCCTAAGGGAACTCCTAAGGGAGTTCGACGGAGGAGTGACCTTGATTCGAGGGAGCCCAATGGAGTTTGTCTGAGATGTATGGATATGTACGGAGGTGACCAGACAGGGGTTGGAATGGAATATGACACCCACAATGGACCCCATATCTGTCACAGGTTTAAGCCAGGTCAGCCTAACAGTATACTCTCAGAACCCGGTTCCAGAGCACTTGATTTCCACTGTAGACCATGTATGGCAGTGATGAAACTCATAGTCCTAACCAGTTCACAGAATGTGAGGAACAGCAGAATTCCAGATATGAATGCATGGTGGGCATTGCAGTTTGAACACAACCACTTTCAATGCATGCAATGACAGGGTGAGTAGTGGTGTCTGACAAAATATCACCAGGTCTGAAGTCCGGAGACTCCTCCGGACATGGGGACTCGTAACAGACTCGTCCCATCTCCGGAGTTCATATCTCCGAGACTCCGGAGTGTGTATGTATCACTATATTGTGTGGTGTGATCCTTACGCTTACCCTACTAATTGAGGTACAAGTGTCCCTTTACCATACACTATATAAACCCTCCACTTCATACTATAGCACCTCAGTCGTTCTGTCCTCTTTGGCATCGACTGAGGTAAGTTTCTTACATCTAGTATTCACACCTGTACTCATAGTCGTAGCTCCAGTCTACTCCAGTCTTCGCTAGGTAAATACTTAGTTGTTCTGTTCTCTTTGGCATTGACTGAGCTCCGGTCTACTCCAGTCTTCGCTAGCTCCGCTCCGCTCTGGACCTCCGGACTAGCCAGTCTTGCCTTCGGACTTTGTTAGGTTATGAGCCCTGTTAGCGCAAGCTAAATCAGACAAGCTCGAAATGACTCAACACTCGCGCACCCCTCAGCGCACGCCTTACCATTCTTTCAGAACAAACTCCAGCTACCAGCTACTTTCGGCTACCAGCCATCTGACACCTGTCAGAAAATAAATCTTCTTCTGTCAACTCTATCCGATCCTGTCACTCAAACATGACATTGGATACCATCCGAAATGTCAAAATCCTAATGGGACCTGAAACCTTCTCCCTGTGGAAAGTAAAGGTTACCCGAAAACTCTGCACAAACAAAGTACATGGAGTCGTCGTTGGAACATACGTAAAACCAATCCTCGCAACCGGAGTATCAGCTTCGGACATCCGTGAGTGGTCGGAAAGTGATGAAAAAGCCCACAGCATCATACAGGAATGCCTCTCCGACGCTCTCCTGCTCAAGACGGAGTCCTATACCTCCGCAAAAGAACTTTGGGAAAAACTCCTATCGCTCCTAGACACTCCGAGTGTCTTCTCCGCATTCTACATATTTCAGCAACTCTTCAACATGAGCTGGGATGGCAACTCCAAAGTATCGGAGCACATTGCTTCACTCCGCACCTCTGAATCTCGGCTCGCCAGCATGAAATTCGCTGTCGACTCCAAAGTCATGGCATTCATCCTTCTCAACTCCTGTCATATTCCATTCCAACCCCTGTCTGGTCACCTCCGTACATATCCGTACATCTCAGACCAACTCCATTGAGCTCCCTCGAATCAAGGTCACTCCTCCGTCGAACTCCCTTAGGAGTTCCCTTAGGAGTTCATCTCCACCTTAGGAGTTTGTCTCCACCCATAGGAGATCATCTCCTTAGCCCCTATCCTGAAACCTCGGACTTGTACAGATCCATTGGACATCCATGGAGTTACATCTCCGAACTTGTACCTTTCATTAATCTCCTTAAGTCATAGTCTGCATTCCCTGTACCAGTCCATACAGCCTGTTCCGGCTGTGTTCCGCCTCCGTTAGTCATTCCTATGTACATTGCCTTCACGCAGTAGTTCAGACCCAGACTTCTTCCGGGTCTCTATTGTATATAACCTCCTGTACTTCTCTGTCGTACCTTCAGTATGAATATCTCGTCTTGCTTACTTACTTGCTTGCTTGTTAAAAACCATATACTTCCAACCCTCCCTATGGTCTCCCTTCATCCTCTGAACCTCTGAAACACAAGGATCTGTGAGACTGGCAAGGGCGCGACACATAAGTCCTGTGCCGATATCCTCACCCCTCCGCTCCTTGGTCTCTCTGTCCTCCAACACCTCTGTACGTTGCTGCTAGTCAGTGACCAACGTCAGAACCCCTATGTATCACCTCCGAAAGGACTTCGTTCCACTACCTTCGGACTTGGTCCACTCCCTCAGGACTTCGGTCCACTCCCTCAGGACTTGATCCACTTCTCCGGACTTTGGTCCACTACCCTTGGACTTTGGTCCACCAATCCCAACCCCTCCGGATCTCCGCCGGAGTTAGACCTCGGAGAAATATGGCTGCTGACAACTCCCACCCGAAGTCTCCAGCGTGGGAACTGTTCAAGTCCTCCCTCATCAACACTGTGGAGGACAGCAAATTAACCTTTGATGCTGTAGAAACTCGGATCATTGCAGAGGATGCCCGCCTCCGATCAACCGGACACTTGGAGTCTGCCATGAAGGTCTCCAGAACACAACGGACATGACCCCCGAATGCCTCTGCCTGGTGTGAACACCACCTCTCCCCCACGCACAACTCCGGAGATTGCAACCTATATATAGCATGGGTCAAGGAATTGAGAAAGGGAGGTTTTAAACGACCGAGACAAGGAAAGGAGAAGGCAAATCTGGCGGAAGGAACTCCGGATACTCCGGACTCCGCACACGTAGCCAGTGCAAATGTATTGCAGTCCCTAATCAAATGCATTCAGGCCTACTCGTTGTCTGAGCAAAGTGATAGTGGGGGAAACACACTAATCATTGACTCTGGAGCGTCATCTCACATGGTTCCTCACCGATCCTGGTTCCAAACATACCACCTGCTGAACCCGCCACATCCGGTAATCCTCGGAGACAACTCCGAAGCACATGCCATAGGAATCGGAACAGTACCCCTCATATCACAAGTCTCTGGACAAACCTACGAAGTGGTGTTATCTGATGTCCTACTCATTCCGAAGTTCCATCTTTCACTCATCTCCATGAACCGGCTCGCCTCCAAAGGCCTTTCCGTCACCTTTCCAGCAAAGTCCGATGCGTGCTACATCCGAAAGGATTGGAACACCATCCTTGTCGCCAAGCATAGGAACGGCCTGTACCATGCAAAGGTTACTCCGATGATTCAGAAGGAGGCCGCTCACGCAACTGTTGATGTCAACCTCCTCCACCGCCGAATGGGCCACATCTCCGTTGACCGTATTCAGAGCATGGTCAACTCCGGTCAACTCCAAGGCATTGACACCCTTACTGGAACACCCACATCATCTGCTCCCTACACTCCGGAGCAAAATGGTCTGGCCGAACGAATGAATCAAACATTGGCCACACTGGCAAACACCATGTTGGAGGAGTCAAAGCTCCCGAAATCCTTCTGGGTTGATGCCATGTCCACCGCCGCTTACATCTCTGCACGCAGTCCAACCTCCGGACTTGCTGGAAAAGTACCCTATCAAATTTTCTTCAATTGCCAAGTCGATCCGACTCTCTTCCGCCCCTTTGGGTGTCCCACCTATGCATACACGCCCAAGGAGCAGCGGGGGGGGGAAATTCCGATCACATGGAAAGAAATGTATGATTGGGTACACTCATGGGCAACAAGCCTACAAACTCCTTGACATTGAATGCCAGACCATCATCTCCAGCTGTCATGTCACTTTCAATGAATCCGGAACTATCTCCGATGCTGAATCTGCTCCTTGGAAAGCCTCCGCTGTTGAGGGATAGTGGGAGGGCTTATTTCCGGAGCCGGACATTGACGACGATAAATGTCGACCCCACCTTGAACCAGTGGGAGTTCCAGTTGAACGTCCTAACAGTCCTGGCATTGAGGAACTCGCCGAACACCTGGACCAACTCCGATTACATGAAATTCCTGCTCCTGTTCCAGATCCTGGGCCACCTCCAGCTCCAGCTCCGATTCTCCCTCCGGCTGCCATTCCGGCTGCACCTCCTGCTCTGCCACCCATACAACGAAGCAACAGACAACGGCAAGCGGCAAATAAAAACAAAGAGTATGACCGCGCCCTACAGGAGGAAGCCAAAAGGCGAGCAAACCGCAAGGAGGAAGCTCCGGAACAACCTGCGGAGCCCCCAAACGACAATCCAGAAATCCCTGGTGCATTTATGGCCTCCATAGAGGATTTCATATTCGCTGGGTCTGCAAACTCGTCCTCCGAACAACCACTTCCGAACACTCTAAAAGAAGCCTTCTCCAGTCCAGACAAAAGCTGTGGAAGTCCGCCTTAGAGGAGGAACTCCTGAGCCTCAACTCCAACCACATCTATGAGACCGTACTCGTTCCGGAAGGAGTAACTCCGATCACCTCCAAGCCCGTGTTCTGAATCAAACAGCATCAGACCGGAAATGTAGAATGCTACAAACTCCGAATTGTCACGCGCGGCTTCACACAAAAGGAAGGAGTTGATTATCAAGAGGTCTTTGCCCCAGTCGCAAACCTCAACTCCATCTGAACCCTAATCGCACTAGCCGCCAAACATGACCTAGAATTAGACCAAATGGATGTGTCTACAGCATACCTAAATGGAGAACTGCAGGAGGACTTATATATGTCACCTCCGACAGGCGTTCCAATCCAGCCCGGATATTGCTGGAAACTCCAACGATCTTTGTACGGACTAAAACAGGCTGGTCGGACTTGGAACAAAACTCTGGACCGCAAACTCGGAGAACTCGGTTTCTTCCACTTAGATGCAGAGACATGCCTGTATGTATTCCAAAAGGATGGCCAACTCTGTTTCCTGGTCATCTATGTCGACGACCTCCTCCTAGCTGCCACCACCCGAAAATTCATGAACTCCATAAAAGCCAAACTCTCCGCCACCTTTAAAATGCGAGACCTCGGAGAAGCAACTTCATACTCGGAATTGAACTCAAATGGGACAGGAAACTCCAGACCATCTCCTTATCCAAATCACAGTACTCCCGAACTGTCCTGGCACGCACTGGGATGTCCACTTGCAAGCCAACATGGACCCCCATGGCACACAACTTCCAATTGTCTGCAACCAACCCGGAGGATGACCGGACCATACCGGAGATGACCATCGAAGGAAAACAAGTTTCCTACCTCACAGTCATAGGGTCACTAATGTACCTCATGCTCAAAACTCGTCTGGACATCACCTATGCTGTAGGCGCACTCAGCTGTTTCAGTGCGAAACCCAAAGGTATCCACTGGGAAGCAGCAAAATGCGTGCTCCGATATATCCAGGCCACCAAAGACATGGAACTCTGCTTTGATGGAACAGAGCTCTCCACAGACATGGACTTCCATGGATACTCCGATGCAGGATGGTCTCAGGACCCAGACAACTCACGATCCACGTCTGGTTTCATCTTTATCAGCAATCGCGGAGCCATCCCCTGGTCTAGTAAACAGCAGAGTATGGTAGCTCTCTCCACTACGGAATCGGAGTACATTGGACTCAGCAATGCCGGACAACATGTTGTCTGGCTCCGAACCTTCTTTGATGAAATCGGACATCCTCAAAAGGGCCCCACGGAGTTGTTCTGCAACAATCAAGCGGCCATTATCCTATGTCGCGACCCGCAATTCCGAGTGCGGACCAAACACATTCAACGAAAATACCACTTCATTCGGGATGACCTAGCTGGAAAAGGAGAAGCAACAGTTCAGTATATCTCCACCAAGGACATGGTAGCAGACATACTCACAAAGCCTCTTGCTAACGAACCACACTGGAAATTCATTCGGGGCATGGGATTAAGGTTACACTCAAGTGGGAGTGACAAAATATCACCAGGTGCGAAGTCCAGAGACTCCTCCGGACATGGGGACTGGTAACAGACTCATCCCATCTCCGGAGTTCATATCTCCGAGACTCCGGAGCGTGTATGTATCACTATATTGTGTGGCGCGATCCTTACACTTACCCTACTAATTGAGGTACAAGTGTCCATTTACCATACACTATATAAACCCTCCACTTCATACTATAGCACCTCAGTCGTTCTGTCCTCTTTGGCATCGACTGAGGTAAGTTTCTTACATCTAGTATTCACACCTGTACTCATAGTCGTAGCTCCAGTCTACTCCAGTCTTCGCTAGCTCCGCTCCGCTCCAGACCTCCAGACTAGCCAGTCTTGCCTTTGGACTTTGTTAGTGTCTGTGCTAGTTGTTGGCCAGGTATAAGGGATGACGACTGCAGATGCAAACTGGAACCAAGCGTAGGGGGCCCACACAAATCAGTAGGCATGGTTGGCACACCCGATCTCTGCGCATAGTCCATGCCAGAGAGATCCTCATTGCTGGCTTCAGCAACTGTCAGGGATGGCGACTGTGTTGGTGAACTGGAACCGATCTTGTAGATGGCCCACATGAATCAGTAGGTGTGGATGGGACACCCGATCTCTGTGTATAGTCCATGCCAGAGAGGTCCTCATCACCACAGATCATCACCAGCATCAATGTTTGTTTGACATCGACGTTGGCAACAATGGTCCAGCTCTGTGAAGGGAATGAAGACAAATTTGGGGACAGTGGTGCCGACAGAGATGGCAAAACAGCCTGCAGATACGTGGTCAGCATTGGTGGTGCGGGCCTCTGGTCCCAAGTCAGCCTCCCAGGGTCAACATCAGCAAGAGGCTTCGTGTCATAGGAATTCGTAGACTGGCCACGTGCTGCAGTCCCGGTGACACTAACATTGATGGACAGCCTCTGGCAGGAGACTCCTGGTTTGAGAATCCCAATAGCAGTAGCTTGGCCATTGGATCTTGCCTCTCCCTAGAAGTACCAACAACACCAATGGAGTACTAATAGTTGTGGGAGCACATGGTGTGACCAAGTCAGGGACGCAGCTCTGCCTTTGGAATGACACTAGGCAGAGAACTGTCGCAGGATGACAACTGTTGCTTGGGCGATACTGGCCATTTCTGCACTCAAACCCTCTTCAAAGGAGCATATCACTTCGTGGATAGACTGCAGACCACCTCAGAATGGCCTGGAAGTTGCCATTGGCTAAGATTCTAGGTTACCTCTGTGAATAGTGAATAACTGCAGCATGAGAATGACATATAAAGCAAATGTGTCCTTTCTTGCAGATCAATATGTCATTGGCGATTTCGGTCGTTGATGTACTCATTGGAAGTGAAGGATAGAACAATAACGATAAAATAGCTGATCCAACATGTTCACGCCCGAGGGCTGTTATATCTTTGGTCTCAAAGGCTAACCTGTTGATTAGTACCCAAGCAGCTGGCCCAAATGCATTTTGCTTACCACTAGATTAGAGATTGGCCTCGTCTGGACAGTGAAGGGCATGTTCCAGCCTGAGGCTGAGAGGAATGAAACGGCGGTCAGTATTCCAACAATGTGATGTATGGGTAAGTATGACATGATACTAATCTCGCCTGACCATATGTGGTTGCGAGTGTATACCAGGGACGAGGTGTTTCATGGGCTCATCCAAGGGGTGTATCGCCACATCTTGAAGAGCCTCGCACCATCGGGCTCACCTGCCTCAACAGAGGCAGCGCAGGAAGGAGAAGAGGGATTCGATCTGGACGTTTGAGCGGTCCTGGTAGTACTGTAGTGGTGGGCAGCGACATGGATGTACACCTGATCTGATTGAAGGTGTGGCACCCAGAACCCCCAACGCTCGGCGATAGTCTGTCGACAGTCAATGCCATGCAATGTGAGCATGGGCTTGATCGGGTCTGGGATGGCTGCAGCAGATGGTTGTTCATGAACCCGGAATTTGAGTTTTTCAGAGAACCAGTTTACAACAGTGCCACCAAACAGGGGGTGAAATGTGAGCCAAAGAGGGGAGGCCCAAGGTAGTCTCGCTTTTGAGCTCAGGCACGCTCGAATGACTGTATCGCATCATCATGGTCACCGCACTCCATCTGTGAATTTCTGAGAAGAAGATACACATGTATGCCTTCTGAAACTGGCAGTGACATTCGCTGCGTGGTGGCATGTTTGAGCACATGCCTGAACTACGCAGCATATAGAATTGAAGGAAACCATAGCAATGAGCTCGTCTACACGTGATATCACATCAGGATGTTCCCCCACTATGAAAACAATAATAGCTTAAGAATCGTGAGTAGTTGAATAGTACCCAAACATTATACAGACCTTGATGGGAAGGAGAAAGGTAACATGAGGATGGGAGTGCTTGAATGCGATGTCGCAGGCACAATAGGCCTTGCACTTTTCTCCTTTCCAGACATGGACTATACTTTTTGCAAGAAAGGCGATGATGGACGGCTGAATATATTTCATATTCTCATCTGTTGTGCTGTGATGTGTGGCATGTGGTGGCAGATGGATGAGCCACATGGCAATTTTTTCAGAAATGCTAACATCATTTCTGAAAAAATTGCCATGTGGCGCTCATGTGACCGGCCATCTCTCAATCTTAGGCAGATTGGTCATGTGCAGGGGCTGTGATCCGGGAGGCGAGCCATGAGAAGCCTGGGAAGGGGTTGCCTTCCAGGAACCGGCAAGCCCACCCAAGGGTAGTCCATCAGCCTCACCACCTCTCAAGACCATATCATACAGCTAGAGAAGGGATATTCCCCATGGGCGGCACTACACTTTAACCAACCTAATCGTGGTGTGAGTAGCCCATCCCTCTCCAATGAGCTCGTCTAAGCACCCCTCCTGAGTCGTTCATGAGCCCAACAACTTGTTTGACATACCTGCCCACCGCTTGGACCACTACCAAGGTGTTGATGAGCCCAGTGACTTGTTTGATGCATATTTGCCCTGTCAACAAGTACATTGGCTCAGATGGCGCATCCACACCCCTTCAGACCCCTCTCCAGGCATTGACAAGCCCGACAACTCGTTCACTGCACTGCTGCTGCTTCTGGACACATCCCGAGTCATTGACGAGTCCATTGACTCGTTCGCTTCACCGCCGCTGCTTCTGGTGTTGGAAATAGTGCATACGGTGCGGTCATACAGCCACCAGTTATGTAATCATGTAGTACAATTCTTTTCGTCTTATAGTTAGATATGTCAGTTGGTTTCCCAACCACTGAGGTGAGCATATCATTCAGCTACTTACCTACATTAGTACTGACTATTTACAGTACTTATCATTCTACATCTGGAACCCCCCCTGAGCCATCAACGACTCGAAATGCTCATTCAACTCACCCACCTGTTGCCTGGACCCCTCCAAATGTGTTGATGAACCCAATGACTCATTTGCTGTACTACCACCACCACTTCGGACCCTTGTGACACATCGATGAGCCCCTGCCTGGACCCTTTCTGACATGTCAATGAACCCAACTGCTTGCTCGATGCACCCGCCTGTTGCCTGAATCCCTCCTGAGGTGGTGACAGGCTCAATGGCATGGTCAACGTGCCCATCTGCCACCTGGACCTCTCCCAAGCCCAATCACTTGTTCTTTGCACCACCACCGCTTCTGGACCCCTTGCAACATGTCGACAAGTCTCACAGGGGTACAATCGCTACTCAAGATATGGACTTAACATTTTTCTTTCTTTGAACCCCTATCTATTTCCTTCACGCATTCACATGTATTCTTTTCATCTCTGTTCTATCACTGCTATTCACACATGCATATCTAATCTCCCACATCCATGCTTCTCAGTCACATTGGATCCACATTGCACGTACATGTCCATCACACATGTCCACTACATGCCTTTACCTCATGTTACCCAGTACCAAGGATACTTACCATATTGAGTAGTAGCACTGCTTGATCCATGCACACATGTACTTAGTATATAAACCCCAATACAGTGCCAGAGAATACTAGTCTTGTTCTCTTGGAGTTTCCCCTACAGGCAACTCTACTTTTCTTCCCTCTTGTCTCTTTCTCTGTGCAAGCAACCTAGCACAAAGGCTTCACTTAAGTGTGAGCCCTTTAGGGTTGTTTCACACAGGTTGTTCGACACACACCAGCCCAATGGCTCGGTCACCACCACCACCACCACCACACCTGGACCCCTTCTGACATGTCGACGAGCCCAACAGCTCATTTGATGCATCCCCACCACATTCAAACCCCTCCTGAGCTGTCGACGAGCCCAATTGGCTCATTGGATGCATGCACACACCCCTCCTGAGTCTGCAACATTAGAATTTAGTATATACATAATGTACCTTTTATATGTAAACTGTTACATTTTACCCCTTTTCTTTCTTCTTAGTCACTACCCGCTCCTCCCTTACCCTTCCTCTTACCACTCCCTACCCATCTGCCCACAGGATATGCACTCCTAATCTATAGCTCTTGAACCTTCTCACCGTCCTTGAGTAGCTCTTCATTCTTCATCGCTACTTGATCTACCATTAGCCCATGTTATTTCTTGTCTCTCCTTGTACCCTTACGAAGGAGCTCTATCATTACTTGTGATACTTACCACTGGACTACTTCATCGTATAACTCCTATTTACACTTCTCCTCATATAATACTTATACTTTCTTTACTCTTGAGCACTTGTACCTTTGTACCTTTGTATACCTAGTACAAATCTATCACTCTTGTGGTCACCCCTTGATCTCCCTTGAACCCTTGACCCTGTTGGTATCAGCCCAACATCTTGAACCTCATGTGGACACCCACGAGCTCTTTGATCCTAGTAGTCTTTGTCCTACTCTGAAGGACGTTACTTCTATAAGACCTTGTCGTACTTTTGATTCAATACTCTACTTGTTCTTACTTCACAAAGGCTATGCTCCTACCTACCTGGTCCAAGCATAACATAAACGTTCCCCTAGACATTTTTCGACCTCAGTGAAAATTTGCCCCTCTGCAGTGCCACCTGTCAGGTGACTGAAAGGTTGCAAAGGTTGCGTCAGCCACACCCAGCCGGGGGGAGTTCGAAAATGGCTCACTCGGTCGTGATTGGTTGAAATTGGTTGACCAATCAACCCCTGTGCATGCTGGTGCTGCCCAATCTTAACCTCGCTTCATTCCTCAACAGCTCCGCTTTCCGGTCTAAGCAGCCATGGCTGGCAAGTTGAACAGAGAAAAACGACCACAACTTGAATCAAGAACATTGCAGTCTCATGTGCTGAACGTGGATTGGCAAGATTTGGTTCTTTGAGCTAGTGAGGGTTGTCATCTGGTCATAGTATTGTTTGAGCAAGACGTTGTAGCCTTCAACGACCCTCATCATGTTTGGGATAAGGCTGTTATTGCCTAAGTAGCCTTTGCAGCTCTCTTTGATGAAGTCATCAGAGTAGGCAATATCACCCAAGTGAGCAATGAATTTGTAAGTACTGGGTAAAGGATGGATGAGCAAGGAGGGCAGATGAGTTGAAAGAAGAGCGTACTCCTTGTTCTCGATGAGACTCTGGATCGTGTTGATGTTGTTGGGACCAAGCAGGTTCGCTGCTCCTCCATATGGACCAACTTTTGTGCTGAGACCATCGGCACCCAGATCAATGATGACTGTGATTGTGAAAGGGATTTCATCATCCGTTTTGTGAGCAGTGGTGAAGGTGTTGGTGGTTCTGTATGCACATCCAGGGTAGTTTCTGCCAAAAAGAAGAGGGCTGAGATGTAGTATGAATGAGAAATGGAGATGCAAAATGAACTCCTTGCCTGTTAGAAAGATGGTGCCAGTATTGTATATTTGATTTAAGTCCTGTGATTTTGAAGTGGTTGTCCCACATGCAGGAGCTAGGATAGGTGGTCGAGGTTCCATATGCGACATTGGTGAGGGTGGTGGGTAACTTGCCACAAAAGACCTGTGGGTTATCAAGTGGGCTATGAGTGCTCTAGCTGACCATCATGCCAGTCAGGCCAGCAAAGGCAAGATATTGCTGGAGAGGCTCAACAGGGTTGCAGGGAACAGTACCATGAACATGCACGCCAGTGGACTCTGTGAGACACGAGAAGGGAGTGGAATAATCGGAAAGGTAGTAGATCTGTGTGTTGACACTGCCAAGGACGGCGACCACAGCTGTGACAAGGGCCCGCTGCAACATGGCTGAATGACTCATGGTTCAACCTAAAGTGCGTGGCTTTTTGAAGGTCCCTGGCTGTCAGCATTATCGCGGCGAGCAACAAGTGATGCATGTGCAGCACCAGTGAGAAATCTGGAACCAGAGGCACTTGTTGTGACCTGCATTACAGTCGTTTGCATAATAAACTGCACACTTTGTGTCTCAGTTTCATGTTTAGTTCTATTTGGTTCACCATAAAATACATCCAAACCCTAGCCTAAGGGCTAGTGTTACACCCCGTCACACTGCACTCTGCGCTGCTGCTCACGGGTCTGACATCGAGTCACCATACCCCCCACAGCAAGAATGGACTGACAGTGGGTTCGGAACTCATGTCATGCAGCTATCAGGTGTTTTCATGGTTAGCCAATCAAAAAAATGAGCACAATGAGCCCACAATGACCTAGATACATGAGGCGACCAAAGAAGGTGAAGGTGTAGTTTGCAGGGACACGACTCGGACAAAACGAAATAGTGCTCAGGTGACCTCTGGTGGCTTGGTGAAGGCTTCAAGACACGAGGAGTTTCTCCCCAGTAGGTTTAGTTGATGAGCTCAGTGCTCGTCATTGCTTTTCCCTTTGGAAGCTGATCCTTGCACTAGATCCTTCACGGTTAGTTGACTCGGTTGGATCATGCACGATAAACAATATAAAGGTGAGCTCTCTACCAATCTTCGCTCATCCTACACCCCAGTCACTCATTTCCTCATCCTTGATGGCACAGGTCACTCTTGACTCTCCGCCAACATCAGTCCGACCACTTCCCCCATCAGCTGAGCAGATCAACATGGATCTGACTGTGGCACAGTCCCATGTGCCCACATCTCCACATGCTACCGTACCGAGCAACTCGGCCAGGACATCTGTTGTCCCTGCAAGTTCCCATCATGGTGTGGAGTCTACGTCTGAGTCCAAGACTTCCAAAGGTATGTACGCTTGGTATCGTCAACTGCCATGCTGATCTGTCTTGGCAGTTCCGCTTGATCACGCTGGCCACCTGGTCTCCATGTGCATGGTCCATGCCACCACAGAGAAGCCACCGAGTTCTGTGGTTGACCAATTGTGAGGAAGCTGCAGACGATCAAGAGTGACAATACCACAATGAACGACATCAGCCGATGCGACTTCATCAAGTTTTTTCTTGGCGTTCACGACCTCTCTGATCAGTTCAGTCCTGGTGTAAACTTTGGCCCACAGTTCAAACTCTGGTGAACGGGCTCCTGGTAAGGGTGTTCTCTTCGTGGATGAGTCGGAGATTCCAGTATTCTTACTGAGCTTCAAACTAGTGGCGGCAAGGCTGGTGCATCAACAATCGAAAATGATCACGACTTCCAGGTTGCGCGTTCTGCATTGTCAAAGAAGAAAAAAGAGGCTTGTGTCGTTAGTGTAGAGTTTGATGTTGATGTGATGGATAGTTATCGGATCCGTAAACGGGTAAGTGAAGTCATCTTATTCGTCAACTCTATGCTAACATGTTATAGCCTATTCTACAGGTCGATAAGGATGATGAGCTCAACGAACTCTCTTATCCAACCAAGGTAGACAAACCTTGTCCAGTTAGTCTGACACTCACAGTACTACTAGATACCTCGCATTGAAAACTTCTCTGACAATGCCCAGCTTCACGGAAGTATCATTCTACAACTGAAGGTGAAGTGGGTGTGTGATAAACATTCCGGAGAACATGGAGAGAGGGGCCACTGTTGGGTTAGTCCGACGGGTAACCACATTGGGCTTAACAACTGCAGGCTCAAGCAATGGGCAGCCTCTATTGTAAGTACATCTTAGCATGCAGCTTTCTATTCTTCACGGCATTGTAGGCTGCCGGAGATGCAACAAAGCATGAGCCTCCACATACCATTGACTTTGATGGTTTGCGAGATGGTCGTCTCGATGTGAAATCCTGCGGACGTACAGGTCCATGCTCATCTGCGGCAGCCACACCTGATGCAACGACAATGCTTCTTACTGCAGTCACCTCGTTGATGGCCAACCAACTTGTGTCAAAAACCCCTGCTGTGGACTTTCTGACCACTCCAAAACGTCATCGGGCTCGAGAGGTATCCTTGCCTTGTTCTCCAGTCCCAATTACTGGAACAGAGTTACACTCTTGCTTGAATGATTTTTTTGACCAGAAAGGTATTGACCTCCGTGCCACAGAGGACTTGCTTACGCAACTCGAGTTCACTCCAGATATTATTTCTGATGTTCTCATTTCTCGTCTTTGTGAAGTTCTCATGGTAGTTGAAGGACGAGGACTCAAATTGCAGGCCTTTGCTCGGGAATGGAGCGAGCGCCTTCAGTTGAAGAAGCATTGTGCCAAGTAGACTATCACTTTCACATTTATACGCTCATTTAATCTCCAAACTGTCACTACGTTTTTCTACAGTACTTCCATGAGTAATGTCAATCATATCCACAATTTTGGATCCATCCTACTGCCTCGTCTGGTGTAACAGCCAAAGTAGCTTGGTGAATCAACCATGGACGGATTTCAGCACCTGTAATCCAGTGCTGATGGCGACAGAGCCAAGACTTGATTGAATGAAAAGCCTGCTCAATTGGATTAAAGTCTGGGGAGTAGGGTGGCAAGTAGACCAATTGAGCACCTTGGAAATGATCAGACAATGAATGTTCCATAGTATATTCTACTACATACCACACTCTTGTTCAACAACTTGTCATAGTTCCTCGTCATGGTGAATTGAGGCATTGTCGAGAATAATGACACTCCATGGCCCAGGAAATGGGGTCAATACTGGTACCTTCAAAAGAAATCAAGTCCCAACATTAGTACTAGTGAATTTGAACTTACTATCTGCTCTTTCACAAAGGTAAGAAAGTGTTGTTTATTCACTGACCCCTCAAAAATGTCCAAGGCAATGATACCATTGATTATTGCAAAGGCAAAGAGCTCATCCTAGCAATTATCTTAATGGGCTCATGGGCTGACTTGGCTGATTCACTGACAACCTTACTGACTGATAGACTGACATGACTGGTTGACTGGTTGACTGACTGACTGATGGGATGACAAGACTGACAAGACTGACAAGATGATTAATTGATTGACTGGCTGGACTGATGGGACTGATATCACTGGGGAACTGACAAGCTGATATGCTGATAGCTCTGAGAATGCTGATAGCAATGAATTACTTATGAATGATAGCACTGATAGCATGCTGCACATCACCAGGCAAGAGGGAGACACATTGGTTTCATGCCTCTGCAGCAGTGCCTTCCCAGTGGAAACTTGCCCAGTGTCTGATTTAATGCGTGTGAAGCCTAGTTCTTTCATGGATTGGTTGAGTTTGCGCCACCAAGCTAATCCTGCTTGTTTAAGGCCATATAAGGTGCATAGTAGTCTCAAGACCTTTCCCTTGAGATGAGGTGGCATAAGGCCATCGGGGAACTCCATGTATAGTTCTTCATCCAGTTTACCATATAAATAAACAAAGCAAATGTTGTAACTGGTAATATACCGGTTCTCCAAAGCTGAAAGGGCAAGCAAGCACTGCACCATCTCAAAATGTATGACTGGAGAGAATATTTGGTCGAAATCAATCCCTTCGACCTGGGGAAAGCCCTTGGCTACAAGGTGGACTTTCTTTCTTCCATCTGATTTTACGTCAAAGACCCATCAATTTTTTATAATCTTTCTATTTGTGGGTTGATCCATGATTTCATAGACCTTATGATCTTTGAGTATTTGTAACTCATCGTGGCAGGCTTTATGCCAGAGGGTTTGTTTGTTGGTTGGCAACTTAAGTATGTCGTGGTATGTCCATTCACGATAGTTCACGTTGGAGCAACGACATATGCTGGACTGTTTTCCATTTTGTTGTAGTACTTTTCGGCCTTCACAAGTCCAGGACCAATGAATGGTTGAAGGCGGGGAGTCTTGGTCTGTAAAATTTCCCAGGCCTTCATAAAAAACTCGAATGTGGGCACACTTTTTCCCAACCGTGGAAGCAACTCGTGTGACATGGTTTGCTGGATGTGGTGTGGTTACCTATGTAGTATGGGCTGAAATGTACTTGTGATGGCAGGGACTACTTAGTACTGACCTCTAGGATTTCTTCGCCATCATAGATAACCCCCCACGAGGCATCATCCATCTTAAGCTTGGTGAGCTCATCATAGATAACGAGAAAGCGATCAATTGGCTATGTAGAGCATGTAAACATGAAGCTATATGAAGTTATGATATGAACTTACTGGACAGGCTCTCAGTCGATTGATCATGAAAAAGGTTGAGTCCCATTGGGTAACGACATCGCAAATGAGTTCCCACTGTGGAACTTTGATGGTCTCCCCAGACTGGCTACGGAACCAACCCCGCTTGTTCCTGGATTCAATCATGTCCTGGAACTGGTCGCTGTGTTGTCCTGAGAAATGAATAGTACGAATGGTGTCCTGGCCTGTGTTGAGCGGCTGTTTGGAGAGGGCATTGATGTATGCTTGTCTCTCGGCTGGGTCATCGATAAGGTCAGAGAAAGAAGACTCGAGATATGCTTGATAATATGTGGGAAGCACATGATATGGTTGTTGTTTGCATGGAATGGGATGTCGCATGCTTCTAATATCTTGGACAACTCTGTCATCATCATTACATTGTTCGACGCATTGTCCAGGGTGAACCAGCCGACCTTGAATACATCAGAATAGAGTCAAAGATGATGTCAGCTTGGACCCCCGTAGTGATCTCCGCCCTATCAAGGAGGTAGACAATGACCTAGGCTAGGATGCGCCCTGTGTGACTTCCCCAAATGCGATGGAAGCCGATCAGAGCTGCCTTGAGTTCCAAACCACCGTTTTCGTTCTTGCCAATCCAGTGAGCGGTTAATGCCAAGTACGGTTGTCGAGAATTGTCACCCCATATATCAGCCGTGAAGGAGATCGAGCTGAGAGCTTTCTGCAGGGTGAAAATGAGTGCAAAGTTTGTGGGGGAAGTTGGGGGAAAATACACTTACATTCATGTCCTCCTTGAGGACAATGAATGAGTCTTGCCATGCCATAAGGATAAGCTTTCGAATGTTTGTGCGATGAGGAATGTCTTTGTTCTCAAGCTGGGGTCGAAGGAGGAGGACGAGATATCAAAATTCAGGGTATTCAACTAGGTTCAATGGCTACAGTAAAGCGATGAGAAAAATATACCTGTAAGATCATGGATGATAAAGGACGTACAAAGTCATGTGCGACTATCAGTGTGACAAGAGCTTTGTGAAAGACATCAGTGGTGTATGCAGGTATCATTGATCAATCTAAATCAAGGCAGCCAAGTTTTTTACATCCGGGAGTGGCCTTGGGTGACAAATTTGCAATATCAACACCGTTGCGTACAAAGGTCTCTAACTCCAGTAGGGTGTATCCATTATCAATTGCACGGGCCACGACAAGGAGGTGTGGCATCCATGACCGCTCACGAGCCACTGTGATGTATTGTAGGAGGTGCCAGGAGTGAAGGTGCTTGTGCAGGACACCCATAGAGGTCGAAGGACTGTAGTAGAAGTTGTGTGTGGAGCGAACTCCGGGAGCTGGTTTCCCATACTTGCACTCCCAACCAGCGGGATCAGCGTCATACTCTTCTCTATGCAAAGCTTAGAATTTGAACAATGAGTGCAAAAGGTCAAAAACTCACTTGCAAGGCAAACAATGTTGGGGTTCGCCGTTCGGAAGATGGAAAAAGTATCAGATGTCTTCAGTAGTTACTGCCGTTGCAGTCGAACGACCTCCACTTCGATTAATAGGGTCATTGGCAGGGTTCGGGAGCTCTGGCTCATTCATGATCCTGCTTCGTATGGCACATTGGGAAACTGGGTGCGGTCCTTTGTCAGTGGATTCAGATCCAGAGACATTGAGATCAAATGTCTCCGTGTCTTCAACAACATTGCGAGGAGCAGCTTCAGCAACCTTTGGAATACCACTCCCACCTTGGATGGGAGGACCTGGTGAAGATTTGATGGCGTCGGAGAGATCTGCTGCATATGGAGGGTCCTGAGTAGAGGGGGAGTTGTTGCAAACACAACCACAACTCCGAGCTGGGCGGTGTAGTGATAAGAAAGGGGGTGTTAGTGTCCTCTGAGAAAGAGAGACTTAGGGGTAAAGTGTGGGTGCGAGTATGACTCGTCCCAAGGGGTTCTGGGAAGGATGTTGTAGTAGAAGGGGTAGCGAAGACGTTCCCGAGCGGAATAAAGGTGTCCGGATGTAATCCGAGATAGATGCAAAGGATAATGGAACGGGAGCAAAGGTCCGAGTCACAGATGACAACGGATACGGTAAAAAGCACGGACAACGTTCGACGACGACCGATGAAGCCTCTTACAAGTTGGACAAGAAAAGGATCAAAAGGTAGATAGATTTCCATAGCTAAAACAAGACTTTTTATAGTCCAGGGCATACCTTGGACTGCGTCTGAACCTAATCCCAATGTGTGACAGCGGAGATTGTATTTAGTGAAAACTTCTCAGGGCGCTCGGACAAAGTCACGGCGATGTAGAAATTAGTTTTTTATGTGTACGCGAAAATGGTGGTGGTCAAAAACCCATCTGCCCTGCGTCGGGTAGTGACTTGAGGGCAACTGGTAACGGTTTGACAGATCCGCGGCCACGTACGATGGCGGCGCTGACTCTACAAGGCTGCGCACCTCGATACCAAGACAAAAAGGGGTAAATGAAAAGGACTGAGAAGGTGTCCGTTGCATACAACGCCAGTCCGATTAGTACATGGACACAGATATATAATGAAATGGATACAGATGTGAACACGGACCTCAGACATGACTCGGGATGGACACGGATGTGACGGATTCATTTGAGAACGACTTGCAATGACTTTCTGTTATCTGTAAAAGGGGAAAAGGAGGGGATGCGGACACAAGGGATCTCGGGTTCCTACATCCGATAGGGACTTGAATACTGACTGTCCCCAGTCAGTCACGTGACCGGGTGGAGCGGGGTTTGAAACTGTGCTGTAAAAATGCGCTTAGTCTTGGTCCACACTTCTTCTTTCCATCTTTCATCATCTTTACACATGTCCAACATTTCCAACATTCTCCCCTGCGCTGCACCACTCGCCGCCGACGACCCAAAGGTCCTGGCCAAGGATCGGCTTTGTGTCGCTAACGAACACGTGTTCGCTGTCGCCAAGTGTCGACCGGATGACAAGGAAACATTGGTGGAGGAGCAGGAATACTGGTTGAAGACGTGGGGGGATGTTCTGGTGAGTCATATTGCTATCCGCACGTTGGCTGGTGCTAATGTTGCCACAGACCGATCTCCGTTCAGCACTAGTGGGGGCGCGCGAGCTCGGTGTCGAGCCACTGGTGGAGTCTCGCCTCGCCGAAGAAATGAGTGACTGCCAGTCAGTCTTCAGCAAGTGGTCCGTGGAAATGGCGGATCGTCGACGAGCTGCGGAGGCACAAGCGCAAGAGGTACGGGAGAGGCAAGAACACGAGCGGGAACGGCTTGCACGTGAAGAGCAGGAAAGCGACGAGCGCGAGCGCGGTTTGGCCGAGGGCGAACAACAAGACGGGGCTGCATCCGAGCGGTGTGAAGGCCAATCGGCCAGTCCCACGCCTCGCGAAGGGGGCGATCATGCTGAGGTCAACACGGGTCCATCGAACCCAACTACCGGCGAGACCGGCAAGGTGCCATCTGCTCCTCCTACTACCGAGTCGAATCCATCCGAAGCGGGGTCCGGAACGTCAGGAAAACTTCGTCCGTACATCGAGCTGACGGCTCGTCCCAAGGTACATTGTCCGTAGTGTGTTCGTTGCGTGTCTAATTCGTTGCTATAGCGTAGTCGGGCGGTCCTTGAAGATGACGAGGACGAAGAAGAAGGAAGTGTGTGCCCTTCTAAAAGGGTTACGAGCGGTGCCTCCCTGGTCACCCACAAACCTGCGTGTATGTCCTGTGCACCTCGAGGTGAAACGTGTCGAGGCCAGGTCGGCCGGACCTGCACCCAATGTGCGAGGTTGAAGATTAAGTGTAGCAAGTTGTCCGGACGGTCAAAGGTGCAGAGAACGGATGGGGATGAGGTCGAGACGGACAAAAAGGGGAAGGGGAAAGCGCCTGGTACGTGTGGTTCATCATATCCTATTTCATTTGCCAATTCTTTTCACAGCTCGTCCTACCTGTACTCCACGTGAAACGGCATCCGGGAGGAATGATCTGATCGTCCTTGATGACTCGGATCTCGAGGAAGCGGAGACGCCAAAGAAGGTTCCTCGGGTGAAGGCGCAGCCTACTATGCCTACCTCTGGACCGGTCTACGAAGCAGGCGTTCATGCCGTGAAGAGGCTCGAGGCCAAGATCCTTGGCAATCAGGCGCGGATCAAGGCATGCGAGGCGGACATGGCGGACATGTCAGCAGACATCACTGGTCAAAGCGTGGAGTTGGCGGCGATCAAGGCGGCGTTGGGGATGTAGGTAGTGTTGTCCGTCCTGTACTAGTAGTCTCGATCTCTTCGTATGTGTAGTCATTTGAATGCATCCGCATCCGATCCATGTCCGTGTCCATTATCCAAGCAATGCCCCTAAGTAAGACAGAGAGAAAGAGTGAGAGGACAAAACAAAAAGGGAGAACATATGAGCGAAACGGAATAGGGAACAACACCGGATTACGAGTTTCCACTTGATTTTTCTTCTTCATTCTTCTATCGCATCTATTCAGTCACGGACTCTAGGCTGCATCGGATCAGCGTCGGAATGTTGTCGGATAAACGTGCGTGTGGCTCGTACGCGTTCGAAATCAATGTCTATGTAGTGCGATTATGTTGAGACACGGGAAAGAGGGGAAAGGAGCGATGGTCTATCTGTTTTAAGTGATTTTGATGTTTTTCTTGATCGCGGATAACAGATGAAACATATCAGGATACTGTCTGTTGTTTTTTGTTATTTTTAGCAATGTTTTTGGTATGCGATATAGAGGTCACCGGATGAATCCCGGGGTGAAACAGATACATATCAGACATCAGATGTGTTTCGGACGGATTACTGATGGTCCGTTTCAGCGTCCTCATACTCTCCCTCGTGCGTGATATCTTCCTCAGCGTCGAACTCCTCGAGTTCCTCATCTGGCAATCCCGTCAATTCCGTGACCAGGATGGTAAGTTTTGACCTAGGAAAGTATAGTAAGAGTCGAAACGCGGCGTAACGCAATCTCGAAATAGCACCATCCAACTCGGCCAGCAAGTACGATCCTCCAGTCGTCCTGCGAAGGACAACCATTGGACCGAGGTATTGCGGCTTTGTCTTCCAGTTGAGCTCTTTCTCAATCCGTGTATTCCGGACCAAGATGAGGTCGCCAGCGTCGACGTCCTGATCACGGATTCGGTTTTTGAACTGTGCCTCGAAGTATCGCAGCGATGCGAACCGAGACAACAGAACGCGCTCTCGGATAGTTTCGATGTCCTCTCTGCGCTTTTGAAGCTGTTGTGCCCTCCAAGCAATCAGAGAGGTTCTGGAAGTCTGTCATATCCCATTCCAACCCCTATTGGTCACCTCCGTACATCTCCATAACACCTCTGGCCAACTCCACTAACTCCTCAAATAAGGCCACACCTCCGAAGAACTCCCTTAGGAGTTTGTCTCCACCCTCAGGAGTTCATCTCCACCCTTAGGAGTTCATCTCCACCTTAGGAGTTCACTTAGGAGTTCAACTCCGGAGATCATCTCCTTAGCCCCTATCCTGAAACCTCGGACTTGTACAGATCCATTGGACATCCACGGAGTTACATCTCCGAACTTGTACCTTTCATTAATCTCCTTCAGTCATAGTCTGCATTCCCTGTACCAGTCCGTACAGCCTGTTCCGGCTGTGTTCAGCCTCCGTCAGTCATTCCTATGTACATTGCCTTCACGCAGTAATTCGGACCCAGACTTCTTCCGGGTCTCTATCGTATATAACCTCCTGTACTTCTCTGTCGTACCTTCAGTACGAATATCTCAACTAAAGCCATATACTTCCAACCTCGCTCC
The DNA here is from genome assembly GCA_018397855.1 of Boletus reticuloceps. Classification (NCBI taxonomy): domain Eukaryota; kingdom Fungi; phylum Basidiomycota; class Agaricomycetes; order Boletales; family Boletaceae; genus Boletus; species Boletus reticuloceps. The sequence continues at coordinate 68,298 of JAGFBS010000053.1, forward strand.
TTATGATCTTCCTTCATCCTCTGAACCTCTGAAATACGAGGATCCGTGAGGCTGGCAAGGGCGCGACACATAAGTCCTGCGCCGATATCCTCACCCCCTCCGCTCCTTGGTCTCTCCATCCTCCGACACCTCTGTACGTCACTGCTAGTCAGTGACCAACGTCGGAACCCCTATGTATCATCTCCGAACGGACTTCGTTCCACTACCTTCGGACTTGGTCCACTCCCTCAGGACTTCGGTCCACTTCTCTGGACTTTGGTCCACTACCCTCGCACTTTGGTCCACTACCTCCGGACTTCGGTCCACCAATCCCAACCCCTCTGGATCTCCACCGGAGATAGACCTCGGAGAAATATGGACTCTGACAAAGTCGGGTCAGTGTCGGGTAGAGGAACGAGGAATGTTGCTTCCGCAAGGTCAAACGGAAAGAGCAGTTCTACACCGTGTACCATAAAGTAGGGCGAAAGTCCGGTCGATTTGAGTATAGTTACCCTTTCCACCCAGAAAACGGAGTGAGCAGTCAACGGCCAGCGAACTTCCCCTCCCAGGGTACTTTTGACAATGGCCTCCCAGACATTGTAGTGATGCCATTCAACCACGCCATTCACCTGTGAGTTGTACGGGGAAATCCGGATATGGCAGATGCCATACCAGGTCGCCAGTATGTCGAGTGCCTGTATATAGGGTGTTCCGTTGTCAGTAACAAGCTTGGCGATAGCACCCCAACGACAAACAATATCCTCAAAGATGAAGGATGCAACCGCGGATGCATTCTCGGATCTCAACATCCGCCACTCCGGATATGCTGTGAGAGCGCACCGAGCTTGGACAATGAATTGGTATCCTCCGGATTGCGGCATTACCATCATATTGATGTGGACTTTGTGGAATAGGCCACCAATCACCGGAACAGTAGGTGGGATGTGCAACTTCTTGGTTTGGCGGATCTGACACTCGTGACAAGTTCGGATGAACCATTTGACGTCGTCAACCAGCATATGCCACCAGAAGCAGAGCAGCAAACGCATCCGAACAGAGAAGACGCCTTTGTGTCTGAGGCTGTCGTGCGCCTCCTGAATAAGTCTGTGACGACGCTCAACTGGGATGACCAGCTGATGACGACCATGCATTTCCCGGCGATACAAGGATCCGTTGAGGAGGAAGAAATGGGTTGCTGCATTGACAAAGGTCTTGAACTCGGAGTCGGACATGTCATGAGACCGGATGCAAGTGTCGAGGAATTCTCGGATCTTGTCTATCCATGCATCTTTAGCAGTTGCTTTGATGGTGCGAGGTATCACGGAGGTGTCGTCATCAGCTGGATCCGTGAGCACGGATGTGAGCATGGACACTGGGTAAGAAGAATGTGACGAGCGGGTTGGTTGTCTAGAGACGTTAGCGGAACAACTGGGTAGAGAGATGCGGTCGTTGAGAAGGTACATCGTGAAACAGTATGCGTTGTCGAGCCAGTCCTCGACGTCATCAACCTCTGGTGGATCATCGTTGGATGGCGGACGATGGGACAATCCGTCCGCACCCGTGTGTTGAGTAGCAGGAATATGAACCAAACAGAAGTTGAATAGAAGAATGCCAGCGATCCATCGATTGATGGTCGCATTTGGCTGAAGATCCGGGTTATTGATCATACCCTTGACGTACTTCGCGTCCATCTCCACAGTGAAGTTCGCGACCCCGAAAATAAAGATCCGGACTGCTCGCAAGGCGCGGAACAGTCCATACAGCTCGAGCTTGGCCTGAGAGTAGCGGCTCTCGACCTCGGTGAGACTCAGCAATCTGAAACAATTGGGGTAACGCTTTCCGTCCTCTCCCTTTTGCAATAGGATGTATCCAACCGCGATCATCAAGGTGTCCACAGCTAAAATGACTTCGCGTCCAGATTCGTAATCCAGACGCCGGATAGCAGGAGAGGTACAGATCACATCCTTTAGATGCTGCATAGCTTCTCGTTGGGGCTTCTCCCATTCAAAGGGGATACCCTTCCGAGTTAGGTTGACCAACGGACGAGCAATCGACGCACAGTCCTTGATGAAATCCGAAGGACACCACACACACCTAGGAATCTGCGTACTTGCGTAAGGGTTTGGCACTCGGGCCAGTCGCTGATTTTCTGGACCTTCTTTTCGTGGGGGACGTGACCATCGAAAGTACACTTGGGACCTACAATAGTCGCATCCGGTGCAGCGAGGACGAACTTCTTCGCGGATACCGTTATACCGACATTCTGCAGTCGCTGTAGGATTTGGTGTACAATTAGCAAGTGCTCCCAGATGAAGAGTCAGATTCCCGAATTCTCGGGTATGGTCTCAAATGAGCCATCCTCATTACAGCGCTTTGCAAAACTTTGTGGAAATTTCGTTTTGAAAACTCGCCCGGTTATCAACCAATTAGGAAATGCCGGAGCAGGACCCCAAAATCAAATAAGTGGGCAAGTTGCCACGCACGCTGTCATGGTTGCCCTTGCCCCATCACACCATGCCCGCTGCTGTCCATGCTGTATCCAACGACACAAAAACCCACATCCCAGCTCTTTTTGAAGAAGGATTCTCCATCAAAGATATCTGCTCTCTCCTTGGTGTCAAGAAAATGCTCGTATACAAGACTCTCAACCTCTACAAAACCTTCGGCACTGTCAGCAACCCTCACACGTATTCCCGTGCAATTGGACGCCGTCGCATCCTTAGCATTGCGGATACCTTATTCATTCGAAATGTGATCCAGCGTCGCAAAACCATCTACCTCGAACTTCAAGATGAGTTATGGGAGAAGCGCCGTGTGTATGCTACGGTGTCTACCATTTCCCGCACTCTCCAGCGAATCCACCTCACACGGAAGTCAATCTCTTTCACTGCCGCTGAGCGCAGTGAGGAGTTGCGAGCACGCTACATGAATCGCATTGGGGCAGAAGCACCAGATGCAAATATGCTTTTGTTGATAGATGAAGCTGCAAAAGACCGACGGACGTCTACTTGTCCTTGTGGATGGTCACTCAGGGGACAATGTTGCTCTGGTCGGCGATACTTTATATGTGGTGTGCGCTACTCAATCCTTCCTGCCATCACACTGGATGGTGTGATTTCATACGACATTATTGAAGGCCCGGTGGATGGTGCACGTTTTGTACGGTTTTTACGGGAACATGTGGTACATATGATCTACTTTCATGTTTGGAAACGACTGATGCCTTTAGCAGATGCCTTATACCACTGCGTATCCTGGTCCACGCAGCATGATTGTCATGGATAATTGTCGTTTCCACCATGGTGAGGAAGTCCGAGCGCTGGTAGAAGGCATGCACTGTAAGTCAATTATGGTAGTATATCTCGTTGTCCTGACTCGTTTTTAGTGTGTAAATTCATCTACTTGCCGCCCTACTCACCCGATTACAATCCCATTGAACAAGCTTTTTCTGCGATCAAATCTTACTTGCGCCGCCATGATGCGGATCTCTCTCTGATGGCAATTGTTCGAGCTTGTTAAAGTATCACCCCAGAGAAGGCAGAGGGCTATTTTCGAGCATCCGGGTATATAGCATAGTGGTAGTAGCAAATCGTACCATGTACTATCTATTACCAATGTGATCAAGAGTCATCCTCTTCTACAGCGTCCTCGATGACTATGAAACCATATGGAACGGGAAGCCATTGTTTCTGAGTGTCACACTTGTAATATAGAATAAAATCAGAGTTCGGGTCAGCATCACCTTCCTCCATGGCAGTCCCGAAAAGCGGTTACCACCACCAGCATGATATCACTTCTCATATGCAACCCTTTTCTTCGGCGGCTGGCCTTCATGTGACGCTGTTTTGAGGCTGCGCTCGGCGCCCGAAGACGTTACAGTATCACTTTGCTTGTGCTTTGCCTCGGGGCCATTCCACCAAACAATGCTACCTTTTTTGAGACGGACGATGTCAACCATTGAGATACCGATTCCAGCCAATATTTGGTTGTCCATGTCCGCGAGAATATCTGGCCCAATGCCTTGAAGGTTGAGCACATGCCAGTATGTAGATGCATGCTGTACACCGAGATGAGTTTCAGCGTAAGCAAGGAAACGTGCGAGATGAGACGGCGATGGAACAGGTGGAGAGGTGGGCTGCTTGATGGGTTTGTCAACAAGTTTGCGGGATGGTGTCGTTGGTTGAGAGTGAGTGAGAGCGTTGATTGTACTAGTGGAAGGCCTGGGAACTGGAGAAGCATTGGCAAAGAGACCAGAGTTCGTGAGCGTTTGGAGAAGCAGCACGGATGTCAATGAGTTGACATCAACATTCGGTGCTGCTGGCTGAGCAGGCACTTGTGCTTTTCGTGACGGATGTAGATGAGGCCCTGCCATCGCCAAATTGAAAGATTGAATGTTCGGCGGAGTGTCCAGCATAGCCAACCCATCCTCCTGTACAAGCCAGTTAGGGTATTCTTACGACAAAAAAAAAACTTACTATTCCACGGCACCAATCCAAAATCAAGGCCGGTGTGAGCACAATTGTTCCCGCTAGACTATTGTAGGTATATCCTCCATCCGACTTGTTCTTGTAACACTCGTGGAGCTTGAGACGCCAATTTGTAAGGCGCACTTCCAAGCCAGACGTCGAGCTCTATTGATTTCATCAGCGACTGAGCGGTAGCGGCACAAGGGATGTGTACATACCATGCCAGCTTCTGCATCTGAGGTCTCGTCTTCTTTGTCCTCTGAGCTGCCTGACGTAGGGAGTTTCTCGATGTTCTTCATGTCAATAAAGATCTTGGTTGTACTAGCGTCGCTTTCTTGAATCTTTTTCACCATTTCTTTGTAGTTATCTTCGTGATCAACATCCATTGCTTCGGTAGAGCGCTGGCTACATGAAGGTAATTAGTCCGTGACATGGAAGAATGGCAATGAAAAAAACGAGCAACTAACCTTTTTGCCTTTGGCTGCACATACTTGAATGGAAAAAGGCTCTTTGCTGACACTTTGTATTGCTCCTGCCCATGCTTGTTGAGCATGCTTCTTAGAAAGTCGACATAGTTATCGTCGTCAATGGTAAATGGTAGCTCTTTGACCTTGATCGACTTCTCTGCTTTCGAAGTAGATGCGTTCCCCTTAGGGGTCTGCTTCTTGAGCAGTGAATAGACAGTAAGAGACATTGAATATGTGGACTTTTTCTTCGTGAGCCGGTGACAGCGGCATCGTGTGGATGGTAGGTTGCATTCACGCTGGTCACACAGGTCACACAGGTGAGAATGATTTTGGGGTCCTACTCCGGCATTTCCTAATCAGTTGATAACCGGGCAAGTTTCAAAACGAAATTTCCGCAAAGTTTTGCAAAGCGCTGTAATGTAATGGGTGGTCACGGATTTGACCGGAAGGTCATCGAGAAACGGATAAGTATGAAGGGGGATCTCATCCTGTAAGATGAACACCATGTCCGCTTGATAGATCTGGACAGCATTCGTGTAACCCATAGGCACAGTAGTGATGTGGTGAGGACCCATAGGACTATTGAAGGTAGTAAGGTCGCGAGACTCCGGATGCAGAGGGCATTGGTCGTATCCAGCAAATAGATCCATCATCCCGTACACTGCGTATCCGGTGAAGGATTCCACGAAGTGTTCTACAAACGGGGGAGTGGACAAGTCACGGATTGTAACCGCATTCAGGGGTTGAAGGTCGTGGACGAGGCAAAGGGATTTGCTGTCCTGCTTGAAGACGCAGAACCAGCGTGACCGGTAGGCAGATGTCGACGGTTCATATACTCCGGTAGCAATCCGGTCCTTGATAATCTGTATCGTGTTGGTCCACATTGCAGGAGGAACGGGAATGTTCCGCATCACCCATGGGGTGTGGGGAACGGTGGTGATCTTGACAGGGGGAAAGTAAGTCTCGTTAAGACGACCGCGCTCCGCCGGTACCCAAGCGAAAGCTGCCTCATGATCCCGGACTATCCAGCGGATGAGTTTTACCTCATCCGGCCAGAGCCAGTTCACGGGGTCGAGGTCGAGTTTGTCTGCACGTTCTTGTGTGAATCTTTTACCCAGGATAAAGTCTGGTGGGTATGTATGTAAAGGAGAGAGTCCGGCAATCGGGTCATCCAGAAGCGTCCGAATGATCCGATATTCCTCATCGACGGGAGCGACGATGGGACGAATCTTTTTCGCAACCGGTTTGTAAACCAGCTGGTGCTGAACGGTATCATAGGAATAAACGGAAGAAAGCGCGGATACAACATCCTTGTTGAAAACAAGTTGCGTAGACGAGAGGAATGGATACTCGTCAGATGGGGGAAGCGGACCAATAGAAAGTGCTGGCAAATGCGTAAAAGCAGGTGGAACCTCGAGGGGCAAGTGGGTACGAGTCGAAGAAGAAATAAGAGCAGAATAAGAAGGTTTGTTGCAAGACATCCATATAGGGATGTCTTCGGATTCTTCATCGGATGCTTCAGATGAATATGGGGTTACCTCGGTATCAGAATATTCTAAGTCGGAGAGGTCGGGTATGTCGTCGGATTTGGATTTGGAATGGTCAAATCGCTCATTGAAATCTCCCCAGTTGTTAGACGGATCATCGAGAGCTAAAAACCCATCTCAACTATTGATTGGTGTCTGTTGCACTGCTTATTCTAGCAACAGCGAGGGCAGCCTTCAGACCACGACCACGTCGGTAGCGCAAATTGTTTCCCCGTGTTCGGATCACGGAGAGTTATTGTCTGTGAACCATCTGGAAAAAATCCTCAGTGGTTGTGCTCATGAGGCAGTGAAACGGCTGTCCGAGTAAGAGATCAAAGTTGGCACGTGCGAGAACCTGCACTTGTACCATTACCTCGCCTGTGCTGATGTCCAATACAAGATTCTCGAGCACACCTATCGTCGTATTGACGTTGGTGTTTGCCGAGGACATCTTCATCGTGTGGTCTGACCGGATAGGCAGTCCGATCTCCTCCCATATGCATTTCAGCATTGCGACAATCTCGCATCCGGAATCCAGAACGCCTCGTAGAGTGCGTCCGGTACCACCAACCTTAGCTTCGCTTGCTCTAAGCGGTAGGCTGTGATGCGCAACGATGAGTTCTTCGTCGTTTTTCTGTACCCGATCACCGAAGTCTCGCTTGACCGCGGATGGGTCACGTCCGGCAAGCTTGTTTACTTGAATCAAATGGGACGACGTGCTAGTGACCTGTTTCACTGTTGTGAGGTCTCGGAATTGCTTCCGGAACTCGGGTGATACAGTGAATAAATCCTTTACCGGTACTGGGATACTACTTTCCAGTACCCGATCCAAGACTCGTCGTGGCGCTGAGTCATCTTCCAGGGGAAATGAATACTTATATTGCGTGGTAGGAACTATTGGTGGGTTCGCTTGAGGGACGCGTGATGGGATGATAGCCGGGGGTGGTCGGTTAATGCTGGACCCAGATGATCCGGCAGCGGATGTTGATGATGTTGAAGGACCTGCGTCGTTCCGAGGCGCAGATACTGGTGTCGAAGTCAGTGAGTTTTCTTCATCTGTGGCGACAGTATGTCTTCTGAGACCGTAGCCGCTCTGCTATCCGTTTTCTTTCGAGGCGGCATAAGGACACTGTCAAACCGAACGTGCTTCCCTTTATCTTTCGACGTGTTATCCACTTGGAACGTTGCCCAAGTGTGCGCAATATATGGCTGAAATGCAGGGTTAGTAGCAACGGGTTCGTCCTCACTATCCGATTCTTCTGTCATGAATGCAAAAGCGGACGGATCGATATTGAGTACCACAGGTGTCTCTGGATACGACGCGGCTAGAATACCCGCGGTGACGTGAGGGAGTGACTCCCTCAAAAAAGAGTTAACCGTCATTGAAGAGGAGGTAGACACAGAAGGTTGGGCAGAATGCCGCGATGCCAAAAATTGGTCCACTGCATCTTTAAAACATCTTCCCACTGGTACTCGTGGTATCTCGAGACCATCCGGCATGTAAAGTCTGCCGTCGGTTCCTCGGATGACTTTCCCTGAGTTCAAATACTCGATGCAGACCGGACACGTCCCCATGAAATGACCGAGCCCTGTGCAGAATTTGCAGAAGGCTGGTGGATGGATAGCTTGGTTAGCTTCGACTTTAATAGCGGGAGACGGATTATACGACGGCAGAGGAACAGCCGGTTGCATACTTTGACGGGTTGGTTGAGGAGCGCTGTTGAACGCTGGTTGGGCAGCCGGATAAAATGCGGGTTGTTGAGCGGCGGGTTGAAACACGGGTTGTTGCATGGCTGGTTGAAACGCGGGTGGTAATGATGATCGGAACGCAGATCCGGTTAGAAGGAACTTGGCAACTGTGGTGACGTCGTCCATCGGATACAGGTCATCCGGGTGGATGTCTTGCTTGATGATTAGGAGACGCTCTCAGAGCTTTTGCTGAAGGGCGTGAGGGAATCCATTGAGGTAGAGCATATTTCGTTCGGTTGTCGCGAGTTTGTCGTTAGTTATGAGTGCTGCGGCTATTTGTAAGAATGCTCGGGTATACTCTCCAAGGTCATCCTGGTTGCGCATACTCTTTTGCTGGTGATTCTGTACAAGGTACTGTACTTCTCCTCTGCTATAGTGGTTGGTTCCCTCGCATCCAAGGTACATGTTCTTTATGGCTGTAGTAAAAACGGTCCAATCCGCTGGGACGGCTGTGGTCTCTGTGAGCATTTGCCATACTTCGGCTTCGTCTAGCGCTGCATATCGGATTGCTGCCTTGATCTTTCCGGCTTGGTTGATGTGCGCTGCATCACCAAGGAACTCTATATCCTCGAGATAACAGGGGAGCTCGGACGGTCGCTTTCTGTCAAACTTGGGTGCATTGGGGGTTCCTCGGAGAGGCATTTGGATTGGTGGGGCCATTGGTGGGTTTCGTGGGTGAGGTGGTGGCGGTGGATTTATCGACGGATTTGGGTTTGATGGAACGGATGGTGTTTTTATCGACGAGGTTGGAACAGATGGGACAGATGGAACAGATGGAACGGGTGGGGTCGGAAGTGTGGTCGGTCTTGCTGTGAACGGCGAAACAGATGTGGAATTGGTGGTGGTGAGCAACAATGGTGTGGATGATGTGAAATGTGCAGCCGGAACGGATACAAGTGGGTTGGATGTGAGATCAAAGAGGTAAGATAACGACACTGATGAACTGGATTCAGATTGTGTCTGTGAAGATCCGGGAGAGTCGGACGACGATGAGGAAGAAGGGGAAGGGGTTAAAGGGGAGAGCGGAGTGAGATCCGGGGAGCGGTACTGTAAAGAAGAATTGGCCTGCTGTGGGCTGAATGGATAAAGCCCCCTGGTACGAATGGTAAGTCAAGGATCGGAGAGGAGATACGGTTATGGAGTGCTCGCTCGGGAGTAACTGGAACGAAAAAATCAGATTCAGTTGAAATATCTAAGCAGCGGAGATTAGTGAGGAGATCGTTGATCTCCAAACGCTCGGGTGTGGGTCTTAGCGACCTTCTTAACAACCTAGGTGAACCCCTCGCGGTGGGCTCCCATTGTAGTGATAAGAAAGGGGGTGTTAGTGTCCTCTGAGAAAGAGAGACTTAGGGGTAAAGTGTGGGTGCGAGTATGACTCGTCCCAAGGGGTTCTGGGAAGGATGTTGTAGTAGAAGGGGTAGCGAAGACGTTCCCGAGCGGAATAAAGGTGTCCGGATGTAATCCGAGATAGATGCAAAGGATAATGGAACGGGAGCAAAGGTCCGAGTCACAGATGACAACGGATACGGTAAAAAGCACGGACAACGTTCGACGACGACCGATGAAGCCTCTTACAAGTTGGACAAGAAAAGGATCAAAAGGTAGATAGATTTCCATAGCTAAAACAAGACTTTTTATAGTCCAGGGCATACCTTGGACTGCGTCTGAACCTAATCCCAATGTGTGACAGCGGAGATTGTATTTAGTGAAAACTTCTCAGGGCGCTCGGACAAAGTCACGGCGATGTAGAAATTAGTTTTTTATGTGTACGCGAAAATGGTGGTGGTCAAAAACCCATCTGCCCTGCATCGGGTAGTGACTTGTGGGCAACCGGTAACGGTTTGACGGATCTGCGGCCACGTACGATGGCGACGCTGACTCTACAAGGCTGCACACCTCGATACCAAGACAAAAAGGGGTAAATGAAAAGGACTGAGGAGGTGTCCATTGCATACAACGCCAGTCCGATTAGTACATGGACACAGATATATAATGAAACAGATACGGATGTGAACACAGACCTCGGACATGACTCGGGATGGACACGGATGTGACGGATTCATTTGAGAACGACTTGCAACGACTTTCTGTTATCTGTAAAAGGGGAAAAGGAGGGGATGCGGTCACAAGGGACCTCGGGTTCCTACAGCGGCTACAGGCCACTAGTAGTTATAATGTATCTGTTTATCAGCAATTTTCAGCTTTATATCCCAATGGAACTGACCGTGTGGCATGCAGCATGGGGGACTTGGAATCATGGCCGCCTGATTCATAACGGTTGGTGATGACACTTGAATGTGGCGCGCTTGAGCGATGATTTTACATATTGGAGCCTTGGAGGAATGACAATTACCTAATGATTTTGACCTGAGCCAGAGCCCAGGTCCCAGCTGCCCGCTAAGCCAACTTAAGGCTTAATTCCTGCTGTCGACAAGTGACGAGTTGACAACATTCAAGAATTGATGGGAGGAGGGTAGATGGGAGGAGGGCAGGCATCAGTTGAACTTTGTCAAAGTAAGTTACCGGCTTAAGCCCGCAAGAAGCCGCAGCTGTCAAATGGCTGTATTACTCTAAGCTAATTACGTGTATCCGGTGTGGCTCTCCACAACTTGGCGCAAGCCGACCTCAGCTGCTGTTTCCAAGCCAGCTCGAGCCAGAGCCTCAGCAACACTACCTCTATGTGAGAGTAGGGCTGCATTAGCGATGATTTTGAAGGGCATGGTCAGGGTAAGTACCCTGTATTGTGTCGTGTTTCGGTTCTTGCTTACCACTGCCACTTCCAGGATGCATATGCCCCCAGGTCTGCTGCATATGTTGCACCTACACATGGAAAGGTGGTTACTGCTTGATGTTTACAGCGCTTTTCATATCTTCGTGGAAGGAATTTTTGAAAAGTCGCGCCTCGGAGACAGCCAGGAAAGGACCCCGGGTGCAGTTGAGTGGGCTGAGTAAGCATTAGTAGTACACGTAGTGCTAGCTTACACGTTGCTTTCAACTTCGACTGGCATGTCGGACGAGTCAACTGAGAAGCAGTATGCGTTCACTGTCGCCCTCACTGTCTACTCTATGCTCAAACAGTCATCCAAAGGCAAGAGCACTGCCAAGAAACAGGAGAAGTCTGTGAAAACCAAGGAACTGCTCTTTCCGCTCAACGAGGACAACTATATCGAATTCTTGGAAAGTATTCTTGAGAAGCATGGGCAGACTCAATTCAAGGTCTCGAAAAAGCATCGGTTCTCATTCAAGTTTACCATGGCGAAGACAAAGAGGTACTATGGCTCGTTCATACTACTTCGCAGTCGTCCGACTATATGTTTTTTAGCCAGCGCATAACTGAGGCAATGGACGTCAACAATAAGCCAGACTACAAGGAAATGGTACGGAAAATTTGAGATGCGGCTGTGAGCGACTCTACAGCAACAAAGATTTTCGTCGACATGAAAGATGTTGAAAAAATTCCGTCGCATCAAGTAAATGCTCGATCTGGCGATGAAGAGTCGAGCATATCAGATGATAATCAGGTATTTGATTTGTTTTTACTGTAGCTCGAGCACGTTCTAAGTAACTGCCAATCACCCCAATCAATTTCGAACCATCTGGATGACCGCCTCGGTCGATGGCGTACAATGCTTACAAAGAAGTACAAGAACGAACAGAATGAAGGTCTCACATATGTTACACCATCTGGTGATGCTCTCCCGCTTACTCCTGCGATGGTGCTTGACTGGGCCCGTGCTATGGTACGTATTTTGTATGTTCCAATACAAAAAAAGTCTAATTGGATGACTAGGAGGAAGGGCAGGCGACATTGAAGATGCCGCCAAACATTCCATCGTTCGATCTCGAAAACAAGGCACCATTTTTACATCCGGCGTGTAAGGCACAGGCCTTGTCTCGGTCCTCAGCGCTGTCTCAGAATCCTACTATGCCCGACATCAACTCGCTCACATCTGTCATTCTCCTGCAGACACTTGCCAATCTTTCAGGTCAGTCTACCGGGCCTCATAGCCTCAATACTGTTACTCCGCATTCGATGACTATTCCTGCTGTTCCGGTCGTTCCGGGTCCGAGTCCCCCGACAACACCCGTTCATCATACTTCAGAGCGACCTGCCTCACCTCCGGTCCCGTCGCCTTCCCAGCTCTTGCGGTTTCTCAAATACGCAGAGATGGAGCTTCATGTGGTCAATGCCACTGCGTATGAGCGGAGACTTGCGGCACAGCATATTGGCCCAGATATTCTTGCTGAAATTGATAACAAGATGCTCACTGCTGAAATTGGAATCCCGACTGGAGATGTTGTCCATCTGAAAAAGGGATCTACTATCTGGTGGAATGGACCAGATGCGAAACGAAAGCGCAGTGACACAGGTCAGAGCTCAGCAAGCCAACCAAAGTCACCTACTCGTCGACCTTTGAAGAAGGTTCAAGTTGCCTACGAGAAGAGGTACCACGGTGGTGGTGGCAGCCGCTTCACTGGACCGCCGATGGTTGCTGCAGATGATGACGATGCACCAAAGGACTACAATCTTTGGTATCAATCTACAGATCACGATAACTGGCTCCCTGTTCCACATGGGTTTATTGTCTGCGAGGATGAGGAAGAGGACAGTTTGGATAGCTCCTTCAAGTGATCAGTCAAATTTTCGTGTTGTTTACACAGTCGTAACACAGTTTTATTCAATTTTGCTCTTATAGTGGGTGACAGTCATGGTGGGATTGCAAACGGAAAATACAACACTAATTCTGCTACACAATGTAACCCGACGCTCGGAAATAGCCTTCTGCTTTGTCAGGGGTAATATTCTGACAAGCACAAACAATTGTAGTCATTGAGAAATCATCTAGGTGGCGCCGAAAATATGCCTTGATCGCCGAGAAAGCTTGTTCAATCGGGTTGTAATCTGGAGAGTAGGGAGGAAGAAAGATAAGCTTGCAAACTAGTTGAAACAGTTAGTATATAAAAAACGACACATCAATAACGTACGGTGCATGTCTTCAATAAGTGCGCGGACCGCCTCGCTCTTGTGGATGCAACAGTTGTCCATGACGATGACACTGCGGGGACCAGGATATGGGTTCGTGAGGGGCATCTGTATCGAAGAAAAGTCAATATAATACATGGAAAATGATCGGAACGACGTACCACATGTTCCTCCAGAAACTTCAAGAAACGTTGACCATCTACTGGTCCTTCAATGATATCATACGAAATGATGCCATCCAGAGTGATGGCAGGAATGATCGAATACCTCGTTCCACGAATGAAGTACCTTGGGACACAACAGCGAACACCTCTTGTCGACCATCCATGTTGACGGGCAGACGTCCGTCTATCTTTGGCAGCTTCATCGATGAAAACGAGCATGTTTGGATCTGGTACATCTGCGGCGATGTGGTTCATGTAGATTGCGCGTGTCGCTTGATTTCGCTCTATAGCTGGAGCAGAAACAACCTTCCGTGTGATGCCAAGACGCTGGAGTGTCCACAGAAGGGTTGAAAGTGAAACAAATTTACGGCGCTTCGCCCAAATTTCATGCTGAATCTCGTCAAGGTATATAGTACTGCGATGCTGAACAACAGCAGCAATAAAACCAACATCTGCCAAGCTGAGGACTCGACGACGCCCAAACAAGCGAGAGTATTTGTGCGGGTCGGTGATGGTGCCATGTTTTGAGTGGAAAGAAAGGATGTTGTAAACGAGCGACTTCCTGATGCCTAATATGTGACAGATATCTTTGACGTTGTGGTCGTCATGGTATAAGAGCGGCACTTGAGCTTTGATGCTGAGAGGTACAGTGTGGTAGTGCCTCGGCATCGATGGTGATGACTGCGAGTGGCGACTGTGAGTGGCGACATGGTGCGAAAACTAATGCTTGCTCAGCCCACTCAACTGCACCTGGGGTCCTTTCCCGGCTGTCTCCAAGGCGCGACTTTTCAACAATTCCTTTCCACGAAGATATGAAAAGCGCTGTAAACAGATGGCATGAACGACAGTGAGGTTGGGCTTGTACGGTATTTATAATCAAATCTACTTGACTATGACTACCAACGTGGCTAGCATTCCTTGAAGTGGCACGTTTCGCCAACATTGGTGCTTGGTGAACTATCCTCAGCAGGGAGGGCTACAATGCATCTTGCCAGCCATGCATAGATGGGTTGAATAATGTACAAGCATGTCACATGTCATACAGTGAGCTGACTTGGATAACATTTGGCAGTGATTACCTTTTTCGTCAAGACCAACACCGTCACTGCATGCACAACGCTCACTGTGGCCACCACAACAGGTCCAAGGTGATAGCGCAGGCACCAGGCAGTCCAGAAGACCTCAGCTGTCAAACCACGCTTCCCTGGACACCAGGTGAAGGTGGCGAATCTCTCATTCAAGCCATCCAGGCATTGGAGACCTACAAGAAGAAGGATCCCTCCAAAGGTCTGTTCTTATGGCTCCGATGCGTAATGTGTTCTGGCCGGAATCTCTGCGATCCAGACAGCAATGGCAGGCTATAAAAAAGGCAACAGGCAACCATCAGGAAAAGTGCCATGTCTCTCCACCAGGCAAAACACTCCTGTGTCGACGTGCACGCTCAAGTGGCGGCAAATCGTCGTCGTCCCTTGAACAGATGCTCAAGTTTAGGTGTTGAGCTAGGATGGCCATGTGATGAGATGCAAATCACACTAGAGGGCAGAACAAGACATTCACGTACAAGGTGACCCATTGATACCGGTTGCGCCTTCATCGTCTTCATCGGCCTCGGAGGACACATGTAGAGGTACGTCATCATCGGGGCCTGGTGAAACGGGGATCAAATGCTTTGGAAGCATGCACCGGGGACGCTAGAAAAGATAATCCCAATCACGATGAGTAGACAAAGGGGATGAAAGTGCATGGGGTGCACCTTGTGCTGACCACCTGCCATGTTCATCAGGCCTACATTGATCTTGAACTTCTCCTCAGGTACCTTGGTACGTTTTTCAACGCACTCGACAACCCATGCGATACCGACAACAACAAGTTTGGGGTCATTCAGCATGCTACACCAATGGTAGATGTGTAAGGGACAAGCAGAACAAGATAGGCAATGAACACACCAATATCGTGTCAGTGTATGCAGATGCCCATTCTTGTACACGATATGCGTGGACCTTGAGCCAAGACAGGACATGATCTAGATGCCAAAACTCAATCCATTTCCTATATCTTCCTCTTGTGGTTCAAAGATCCTCACCTTTGCACCAAGTCCCTTGAGCATATCAACAAATAAACTCCCTGCATTGTCCCCTTGCTCCGTCCGCACATCTACGAATATCGCACAACCCTTCAGGATTTTGCGGGAGGGTTTCTTGATGTCGTTCACCGTCCCACTGCTCGGCCCTGCAGCGCCACTGCCATTAACCTCGCCGTCTCCACTGGGACCCGCACCATCAGAACCGTTGAGCACATGAGTGTTCTTGCCTGCAGCCACATTGGAACTTTGCAATCCAGTGCACGTCCCAACCGCTCTCAGTTTTGGCAGGGTAGGCATCTGCGGCAAGGACGACAGACTCTCTGAGAGAGCATTGAGAGCTGATGAAGCTGGATTGAGTGTCGAGGATGGCACGGCTCGCTGCTTTCCCTTGTCCATCAAAATGGGTGAGGTGGTTAGATCAATCCCGATGCTATTGCTCGCGTTGGCTGTCATTGTGGGTGATGGCTTTTGAGCTGCAGCACGTTCACCTCCATTCACCGAAGGTGCTGCCAAGATGTCTTGCATCACTGTGTCTTGCTCTGGACCTTCACCTGCCGCCGTGTCTTGTGACATGAATACGTCCTCTTCGCCTGTGACACCCCCGGTGCCTCTCATACCCGATGTTGATGTGTGCTTGTTTGTGTTCAGATCATCACCGTCCCTGTGCAGGTCACCCGTATCTCCCTGTCCTTTGACCAGACTACCCATTACAATGGGTAATCTCGTCTTCTTACTCGCCGTGTCTCCAGGTTTACCAAAGATGCCTCCCACTCTCCCTCTCCCTGAAACTCCCACTGCAGCCCCACCCCAACCCCACATCCTCACTGCCGGACCAGATCCTGTCATGGCCGCTGCACGCTTGAGTGATGAAGCAGTGTGCTGGACAAACAACATCCGCGTTCTCTGTGCGGTAGACGCCACGGGTAATGATGCATCATCCTTAGCCTTTCTCTTCCCTTTGCTGTCGTGTGATCCATCCTCGCTAGTCCCTTCCTTCTCAAGGAACCCCATGCTTGTATTTGGGCGGCTGGGTGGTGGCACGGCTAGCTTCTCCAATGCATGAGAGAGGGTTGTGAGTGAACGTCTTATGATTCCTCGAGAGTGTGATGTTGAAAGTTGATTCAAGGGCGATACTGGAAGAGGAATCTTGGATGGAGATGAAGGAACAACTCTTGATAGACCCTTGGTGCCTGTCGACATTGATTCTTCCGGGACGCCAGTAGCAATAATGCCTCCCGTAGTTGACAGCTTTGTGGGAAACTGTGGAAACTCTAGTAAGTAGTCACTAGAGTACTAATGCTAAGGTAAATGGTGCGATGTAGCTATGCTTAGGTAAGCAAGTAAATATGAGTAAATATGGAATATTAATTCCAACACTCCCCCTCAAACATGAGAGGCTATAACAATAGCTGTAAGTGTTTGCTCCAATGAGCAGAAGATAAAATCAAATGAAATATACCCAAAAGATTTACTCAATTGAATGATTTCCATGTCCATACTAGTATGTCTGGTGAGGTCGCGTTGTGCTGCGCTGGCGTGGTTGCCTGATATGGTAAGTCGCGGCTCGGCTACTGCTCAATGGCCTCTAGGTGTGCGCACTCGACTTCAATTGACTCGGGGTGCCTCCATCTTCACATTTTGTGCCCTGGGGGTGTTTCTACATCACCTATTGTCCATGTACAATGTGTACATCGTGTCTAATTAGCCCGATTCAGCCTCGATGTGTTTTGGTGGCCTGCCAGTGAGTCCTCCTGGTGGTATTGACACTTTTAGATCTCTATTTGAGTCATCCTTGGTGACGTGGAGGGTTGGCGTGGTTGGGAGGTTGTCTGGGGTAGTTGTGTGGTGGTTTGGACGCCTCAGGTACGTCTGCTATCGAGTGCTTCCGCTTTCCGTGCTGATCCACCTGGTATTCAGCTAGCGCATCCGTTTCGACTCGTTTCAAGTCGCAGCATACTGCACTCATTGCGGCAGTCTGCCCTTCACCTCTCCCATCGATATGGACGCCATCTGCATCCTTCTCGCGCTTCCAATCGCACTCGATGCCTCTCCTCTCCTCCTGGACCGGTATGTGGCCCCTTGGCCCTTTATCTCGACGTAGTGCGATCGTTTCGACGACGCGCTCGTTCCCATCGCTCTCGGGATGTATCCCATCATATTCACCGCCCTTGACAATGTTTTGGCGATGCGACTCGTGCTCAATGACTCTCGACGCCTCCTGCTTGGCCAAATGGGCTCCTGGGGCTCTATCTCAACATGACACGTTCACATCGACGTCGCGCCTGTTCCCGTAGTCTTCAGGGCCTTCTGGGCTGCTGTGGTAACTGTCTTGCATGGCCGCTTTGCTTCCTGGCACGGTTATCTCGACTTGTGTCCCCTTAGGTGAGCCTGAGTCTTCCTGCTCCCTTCATCAGCAAACCTACATTTTTTCTGGGTCATTGATTTCAATGACAAGACTGACAGGCCTGAATGGCCTAATCAATGATAGATTGACCTGCCTGACTGAACTGATTTACTGACAAGCTGATAAGCTGATTTATTGAATGGACTGGTTGACTGACTAACTATCTAGCTGACAAATTGACAAACCTCTGCCGCCTCCACCGCCATGGTCTACATCAGTCAAGTTCCATTGTCCAGTAGTCGATCATCTGTCCAACCTGCTTATAATATGTATCCTATTTCAAACTTTGTTCGTTGCGGCAGACCTAGCCCCCCGACCGGACAGCCAGCGGTTCAGGTCTCCTGGAGTGGTGGAAGAGGATGATGGAGAAGCCGTGAGTGAGGACTAAAGGGGTGAGGTAGAAGGGAGAGGAAAGGACACAGGGCAGTTGTAGGAGTCAGACGAATATTGGAGGGTGTCAGGATGAAGGATGAAGCACTTGCCAGTTGGATTGCAGAAATGGTCGATGCAGGGTTCGACAGATTGTTGCAGTAACAGATTGAGAGTACTATGCTAGTACAAAAGTCCATGTCCGTGGACAACTTTACTCGTTCAGGGCTCTCTGGGATACAGGATCATAGTCTGTCCCATCGCCATTTGGATAACAAAGGGCTCATGGGCTGACTTGGCTGATTGACTGACAACCTGACTGACTGATAGACTGACATGACTGGTTGACTGGTTGACTGACTGACTGATGGGATGACAAGACTGACAAGACTGACCAGATGATTAATTGATTGACTGGCTGGACTGATGGGACTGATATCACTGGGGAACTGACAAGCTGATATGCTGAGAGCTCTGAGAATGCTGATAGCAATGAATTACTTATGAATGATAGCACTGATAGCATGCTGTCAGTCAACTCAAATAGCTCAGCAAGGTCATTGATTTTGATAACTCAGAAAAAATGTAGGTTTGCTGATGTTGGCTCTGAGCGTTTGTGCTCGAGTTCTGACATGTTCTGCAGCTCGTTTGGGTCGTCCCTGGCTCCCTCAACACTTTCCAACACTCCCTTCATGTCCGCTTCAGGTCACGTGGATACTGGCTCAAAGCTCGGATACCCAAGCTGTGTCATGTTGGAGTTCTTTGGTGCCCCAAGAGTCCTCAGAGGGAACATGTGAGGTCTTACCCCAGCGAATATGTGGGAGATGAAGAGCACAATTGCATGGAGTGGATTGTTTGTCAGGTCACAGTTGACCTATACCCACTGGTATACGTCCATACAGAAGATGTGATTTTCTTGTATGAAGGCTTGCTTGATGGACCATTTGGAGGGGAGAGAGTGTGGTAGTTGGTAATCCTGTGACAACAGGCTGACCACGAAGCTCAAGGATTGTTGAGGGCTATCTGATCGGAGGAGAGCAACACCTCCGCATTTTGTTTCTGTGGTACTGTGAGCACCTGAGTGGTATGGTCAAGGTGAGTTGGTTCTGCAGCTCCTAGAGGAAGCCACACAATGTGAACCACCCATGCGGAAGGTCGACCTGGAGTACGCGGATCAAAGTTCGAGATGGACCACAGGACATGATTGATCTTTGGCTTCATGACCACATGCAATATGGCTATCTTGAATCTGTTGTGTTCTGGGTCGAAATCAAGGAAGTGCCAATGTGTGGACAAATAAGAGAGCATGTCTATGGCTGCACAGATAACATGTTGGAACATACCATCCTGTATGAAGGGAGGTTCTTGACACTTGTTCACCCCATTGATGATCTTTCCCACAACATCAGCAAACCTACATTTTTTCTGAGTCATCAAAATCAATGACCTTGTTGAGCTGTCTGACTTGACTGACAGCATGCTATCAGTGCTATCATTCATAAGTAATTCATTGCTATCAGAATTCTCAGAGCTATCAGCATATCAGCTTGTCAGTTCCCCAGTGATATCAGTCCCATCAGTCCAGCCAGTCAATCAATTAATCATCTGGTCAGTCTTGTCAGTCTTGTCATCCCATCAGTCAGTCAGTCAACCAGTCAACCAGTCATGTCAGTCTATCAGTCAGTCAGGTTGTCAGTGAATCAGCCAAGCCAGCCCATCAGCCCATCAGCTGATCGGTTAGTCATCTCTGTCAGTCACATCAGTTGGTCAGTTGGTCAGTCAGTCAGGTGTGTCAGGTTTGTCAATTTGTCAGCTAGATAGTTAGTCAGTCAACCAGTCCATTCAATAAATCAGCTTATCAGCTTGTCAGTAAATCAGTTCAGTCAGGCATGTCAATCTATCATTGATTAGGCCATTCAGGCCTGTCAGTCTTGTCATTGATTTCAATGACCCAGAAAAAGTGTAGGTTTGCTGATGAAAGTAGGAGATGGGGTGACCATATCCTGGAGGGGCCGCAAGGGAGCACACGAGACCATTGTTGTTCCTTGCAGGATTGAGGGCCATGAGGAGGTGAGGGAAGTCATTCTTCTCGTAGAACAGTGGGTTCTTGGACTTCAGCCATGTCTTGAGCAATATTCTGCATGACCTGGCAAAGTCCCTGGACACATAGTCACAGCTGTTGGCAAGTGGTCTGAGCTCGGCTTCCAGTGCTGCTTGTACAAGGTTCTTCACGTCCTCTATATATACCCTGATAGTAACCTTGAAGATGTGTGTAAGGAGGATGTTGTTGTAGGCATAGGGGTCTCGACTGGTGACAGACATGGGTACTATGGTGGAAGGGTGTTCAACAGCATTGAGGATGACAAAGCACACCACAGATTGCTGATGACAACAAGTCAGAGTCAGATCCACAAAAGAGATACAATATCTATCGAAACACGTATCATATCACAACACAACACAACACAACACATGGTATAACACAACAATCTACCATGATTCAACACTATAGTTGAATTGCGGTAGAAACATATGTCATGTCATATATGGTATGGCATAGCATATGATATCCACCGTGATTTGATCATAGTGTTAAATCATGGTAGATACATGTATCGGTTGGAAGGACTCACATGTATGTGTGCCTTTCCATATGTGAGTTCCTGGACTCTATTTGACCCCATAAGAGAGTGTCTGTTATGAGGGATGCGGGGCCAGAAGTATCCGGTTTGTGTTGTTTCCACAACAATTCAATGAGAGATGTGATCAGATCATTGTCCAGTTGAGGAGATTAGGTATGACCTGCAATGATGAGAGTGTAGATACAATATGTTGGTGACTTGGTGACGGTTGGGCGGTCGGGCTCACCTCTGGTTTGAATGGCTGTATGCAGCTCTTAATGGGGTCTATGACTGTGGGGTGAGCAAGTCATTTGCAGACCTGTGCTATGACCTCTGTATATACAATTCTGGGAAGGAATTGGTTGTCATTGATATGTTAAGAGATGAAAGGAACTCACCTTCTGTTTTTGTGTGCTTGTCTGAGATGGCGGACATCCACAGCAAACATCTGTTCAATCCTGAGTGATTGCAGCTGATCGTTACCTCTGAGTGTGCTGGCAAAGCACTGATGGGGGAGTCCATTGAGACAATGTTGTTTCCATTGGGTGAAGTGTCGTTTCTTCATCTGAGTTTTGGTGGTTGTTCTGGAGAGGACGGATGTGACAAGCCCCAGCTGAACATAGTGGAATCTTGCCTGGTCGTGGACTCGGTAGGACATGGTGTTGTATATTTGGGTGTGTGTTCCATGGATGACAGGGGCGCCTTGCTCAAAGTCATCTCTGAAGAGATAGGCATGTTGGTGTTCTAGATCTACTGCCGGTGACAGGATGGAGTTGACGTCTCGAAGGACATTGTAAAAACAAGACAGCATTCTCTTCACCTGTATGTTTCTGAATTGCTTGGTGAAAGCGAGAAAATATGTGTGATATGTGTTGTTCCTGTTGTCGTCCTGGGGAAATAGTACATCGATCTTGGTGAGATCCACCAGAGCACCAGACTCTGTGAAGGTCTTGGGTAAGCATTGGCAGACTTGGAAACCATTGGTGTCATAGACCGGGAATTTGTGGCCAATTCAACAATGGCGAGGGTCGACTCAGATGCGCTGCGGGTCTGTGGATGGTAGGTCATACAGGTCATTGTACACTTGGTGAAGGACTCGACCAGATAAGTTCTTCCAGTCTTGCACCTGTCTAAAGCTAAAGGGTGCAGTTGGTCAATCAGACTTTGAATCGCAGTGGAAGAGATGATGATGGGTGTTGGACTTGCACTCACAGGACATGGTGGGCAAGGAAGAAGGACATCAGACGGACATTGCTGAGGTCATGGTCCAGGTCCAAGGTGTGCTGTTCCCTCTGGACTCCATCCTGGTCTAGCTGAGACAAGCAGATGGGCTGGTTTTGACCATATCTCATGGTCAGAGTGACAGGGAAATTCTCAGAGAGAAACCCATCTGCCTTCCATGATCTAGTTGCATTGTTGACCCAATCATGCCATTGGTGTGAGATGTGCCAATGGAGCTGGCAGATGGCCTGTAGAATCAACTGGAGACATCTGTTGCACTCATTGAGTCTCCCACTGAGAGAATGATGAGTTTCTGTGTGAGCCTTTGGAAGAAAGCACTCAGGGAATGTCTGTGACCTGTGTGATAGACTGGTATGAGATAGGATCTGGGTAATCCTCATTTCAGTGGATGTCCTGAAAATGCATCCCAGAGAAGATAGATGCGAAGAACATGACCACCATGTAAGCATGGTCTATAGACAGAGAGAGACATGGAAGTGAAAGACTGTCCATGAGCGGCAGCGAGCAGGGTCATATCTGGGAGGGCATCTGGCTGTTCTAGAAGGGCATTGGGAATGAAGGCGAGCCATATCTCTTCTTGAGCTCTAGACCCGACATAGAGCATATGACCAGTGATGGAGAATGGAAGGGAGGTGTGTGTCTTGGGCCATTGTTTGAACAGATTAGAAAATGTAAGGTTAACATGCCAGGTATGATCCTGCTGGGCGAGAGGGGATGGGAAGAGAGCATCAAGACTGAGACGAGAGCCGAGGTAAAGTGCAAAATCAACAAAGTGACCTTGGATGCAAGGGATGATGTGGTCATCGGTGGTGCTGAGGTGATGATTGATGACAATTGGGGAGCACTGCTTGAGGATGCTGACGGCAGCGCAATAGTTCTTCAACATCATCAGATAGACCTGCTATAGCACAGTGTTCCTGAATTCCACTGTGAAATCTGGATCTGCTGCATCGGGATGGGTGCTGCACATGATGGCCTCGTTGATGACCATCTGAGCATAGGTGTCATCTACCTGCATGTGCTCTGGAATGCCTGTGACATTGAAAGGAGCTTCTGCCAGAGCATTGTTCAGGGGAGGATCTATGTTCGGTACATGAGCACCGGCATTGGATGACTCCAAGGCATCATCACTGTGCAGAGTGATAGATTAGAACATGAATGGAACAGGTGATCTACCTGGAGCGTCGACCAGAAACAAAAGTGGAGCTCACGAGAAGGAATGTTCTATGACATCGTTGTTGATCTGGCCTAGCAGGTGAATGTTGATCTGAGGACTGGCATGAGACATGGTTAGAATACTAGTATCAGAGATATGGGGTAGTGTAGGATGAAATGTTATTCTGTGAAGATGAGAAGAGATGATGTGACATAGATGTTGCAAAAAGGACTCTGAACGGATGCTATTAGGCTACGTGACCCCCGAGCCCAAAGGAATTGAAAATGGTTGAGACTGATGATGGCATATAATGTTTGTATTGAATGAGAGGCAGGCAGACAGGGCCATTGAGAGAGCCAACCTGTCAAGAACCCGGATGCATAGAAGATCCATCAGGATCAGCATTGCAGAACATATTGCATCAAGATGGAACCAAAACAGAGGTACTAAATTTGGTTGTCATACTGAATCCAGTTAGGCCAGGGATTTCCATAATAGTAGATCTGTATGCTTCCAGTCAACACCTCCATGAAACAATGATATGGTCGACTCCCTCCTAACACATAGTACCACTCTGGAGAAGGCCTAGAACATGTATTACAAAGGATGTATAGGTAACCTGAGATGTTAAATCCACACGCTGCTTTATCTGGCTTGATGTGTGTGATTCCATTTAGAGACGACTATCACAAGTTGTATGACATGTTCGAACAAACTAGTCACAAAAACAAACATAGTGTACTTGATATATGTAATCATGTTTTGGAATTGATCATGGTAGTATCGTACACAATTTGTAGTTTGAAAATCAGAATGAAGAAGCATATGTAGATCGACTAACGAGGTCTTAGGGTCGTTCGAACATTGATCACACATGAACTATGACAAACGGAGAGTGAACATATCATAGGACAATGGAAAGTGTCACACATGACATGGGATATGATACATGCAGTACATTGTACATGTTACAGGACACAAATGAAGAAGTGATACAAACGATGTGATGACTCACAGCTCAGTCAATGTTGACATTGCAAGGTCGATGTCCTTCCCATCATCCACAACATCGCTTTCTTCAGCATTGTCCTCAGAGGAAAAAATGCAACCGGGTCTCTCTCCTGTGGTGTTGAGGCATGGGCGGTTCTTGAGGTTTGGGCAACGTCCAGCTGTTGAATAGAATCTGTGGATACTGTGTTGAGGAAATAAAGGAAAGGAAAGGAAAGGAAAAAGGAGACTCATGTGATATGATTTCCTCATTGATAGAAGGTGGTGGGTCGCACTTCTGATTGGATGGATAGTAATGTTTACCTCCCTCCCTTTACCTTTGCCCTTGGTGGAGCGAATGGTGGGTCCACTGGAAACTGGGGCTGTTTGAGGTTTTGACCTTGGATGTGGACAATGTGGATGGATCTGATTGAGAAACAGACTGATATCAGTGACAATGACAATAGTAAAATGTGTACCTACGCCAACTGGAGCGTGGCTTCTCCTGTGGCACGATGTCACAGATGGTCTTTGTGATGGCTGTAAACCAATCAAGATAATTAGAAACAAAAGCATGAGATGAACCAATGATGTACATTTCATGCTCAACAGATTCTCAACAGTGTGACCTAAAAAGGAAAGAGGGTTAGTCTACAAACCAACACACAACAGGAATGTAGAGATAACAGAAGAGAACACCATATTCCCCACAATTCGACATACCTGTTGAATTGCGGGTTAATAGAGAGACAATACAACATAACCATTTACCGTGATTCAACATACATGTTGAATCACGGGTAAATCAAGAAACACAAATGTAATATGCAATACAATCATTTTCTGTGATTCAACATGTATGTCAAATCCCAGGGATTTCACCATTCACAATACAGACTGACCTTTGTCAGTATCCTCAACAAGTTAAGTGGGCACTTCTGCGGATTGGCCCATGTCGATATCCTTTGAATGCATTGAGGAGTGAGCTTGATGGCACCATTTCAGTATCCACTTCAATGTTGTGGCTTGGAGTGGGTGTAGATGTAGATGCTGTCTTGACACCCAGCTTCTCCTCAGTCGAACCATGAGTCTGTTTTGTGCCTGTAGAGCCTGTAGAGTAGAGTGTAAGTAAGAACTGTATATGAGGAGGTGGTGACTCACTGGAAGCAACGATCTTTTTAGATATCTGGTCATCTACAGGTTGACCAAGGAACCTAAGATGGTCATCATTATCAAACAGATTGAAGAGGGACAAAATCAATGTCACATGTTCCTTGACTGTGATGTGTTCTTCTTTGGGCTCTTTATTGTCGTTGTTCATGGTAATTGAATTTGAGTTTGAGCCTGTCCTCTGGATATTGCTCTCCTGGTCTGAATCCTTGTCATCCTCATTTGACATTTCAATGTCGATGATTTTCTTGTGATGTTTATATGTGCTCTTCACCAGGGCCTGTAATATACATTCAAGGAGAGTCAGCGTGTGATTCAAACATGAGTACAATGTCATGACAACTCACAGTGATAAGATCCTGTAGTATCATTGCAACTTCCTTTCTCACTGGCTGAGACTTGGATGGAGTTGGTGTCTTGTTGTTGTTGTGGGCATGACTGCATGCTATTGATGACCTTCTGTATATACTCCTGATCGCGTTTCCTGGACATGATGTGTACACTGCGAGTGTTCTCCTCAACAATGTTGAAATAGATAGCAGAGGCAGTGTCTGCGTCAAAGTCAATTGCATCAGGCCACATCAAAAGCAGCAGTCCTATACCTCAATGGCCTTTTCCATTGGCAACAGCAAACAACATGGCTGATTGTAAGATTGTGTGGATGTATGCACCCAAGCTCTCTGTAATTGTCAGAAGCAGGACATGATACTCAAGGATGGTGCAATATTTGGTGATTGCTGCACTGATCATCTGCCTGTGTGCATGCAACTCGCTGGGTGCCAATGTTGGTCCGCAGTGGCCTGTGGGATAATTCAGCATTTTTGATGTTCTGTGGAGTTTGTGCCCATGGGTTTTGTTTGGGATGGTGATCTGTTGCCACCACGATTCCAACCACCCTGCTAGGACTCTATTCATCCAGCAACTCCTGAGCTCAATCTTGACCACTTTGTTCATGACAGCAATCTCGAGATTCAATGTCTTTTTGAGGTAATCATCTGAAAATGCGGACATGTGAGTATGTATGGTTACTCTGAGTGAGACTGACGACACACCATCAGGATCCTTCAGGGTTCTGTCCACATCCATCTTCTGTCCAGGTTTCCATGGCTTGAACACTTTACTCTCTTCTTCCAACAGCATAAATTCCTTAATGACCTTCACGGATTCCGGGCATTTAGGCATATTGATCTTGATCATGAAGTTCTCCAAATTTAGAAGAGTGGTGAAGTTTTTGATGATGTTCCAAACACACTGGAACATTTGATCAGTTATATCAACAAATACCATCAACACGACTTACTACTCATAGGCACATTGGCACTAAGTCTGGGACAATCTCAGGATGAGTGCTCAATGCTCTGATCATCTCCATGGATGCTGAACCAATCTTCCATCTCCCACCGATGATTTTGTGGGTGTGGAGGAGTGGACTGAACCACAAGGATATCTACATGAGATAGATCAGTTTATGTTCATTCAGATACAACCGTGCCATGAAATATAATACGTGAATACTAGTGATTCAACACATATGTTGAATCACAGTAGATAGAGGTACCATGATTCCAGTTAGTATGCATGATTGCCCACAATTTGACATATGTGTTGAATTGCAGTAGATAGAGGTACATACCATGATCCTAATTAGCACACATGATTACCCGTGATTTGACACATATGTTGAATCACAGTAGATTGATGTACTCAACATCAACTAACACATGTGATTACCCACAATTCAACACATATGTGGAATCATGGTAGATAGAGGTACTATTATCACAGTTAGCACATTTGTTTCCTGTGATGTGACATGTGTGTCGAATCATGGTAGATTTGTACCATTATGATGTGTGTGCCAGTACCCACAATGTGACATAGGTGTTGAATCACAGTAAATCCAGGATGATTGTGTGCTCACCTCGACTAATGTGTTTGGGACATGTCTGAATTGTTGTGACAGCAATTGCTACACGGAAACCAACATGAAGGGAAGATATTGCAGTTCTTGGTGGTAGCATTGTATCTTGAGAATGAGTTTCACCTTCAATGCACAGTCTCTCCATGCAAATTTTGTGTCCTCACTCATCCCAGCAGCATGTTCTTCTTTGAGTATAGTAGTGCTCATCATCCTCATTATCACGACAACGCTCTGCACGTACTTGGCGTATTCTTCTGTCCACGTTGGTGTGTCAGTACTGATGTGCTCCATTTGTCACCGCTTCCTAGCATAGTCTTGTAGACACTGTTGATTTGCTTGCATAGTTTGTCGTTGATGGTGCTTTTCAACAGTGTGGCGAATTCGAGTGATTGAATACAATCCATTAAGTAATCATTGGCTGCCTTCTTCGTAGTCTCGCTGCTCATCGACATCACCAATGTTTGTTGCGATTTCTTGACCTTCATGTCGTCCCACTCTATGTCATTGAAGCAAAGCCGGAGTCAGTCCTCCAGGAATATGACAACAGCAGCAAGTAATTGTCCATAAATCAGCACTGATGTTGAGAAAGGCATACATGCAGATCTTACCCCGCCATGCTCTGAAAGAAGGTTGTTTGGGAACTGACAATGCAGGAAGTATGGAGTACCGCTGGCCATGAATAAATGCAGCACGTTGAACACAAGTCTGACCTCGTGCAGACCAACCCAAGGCTCTTTGATTTGTGTGATCATCAACAGATGACTCGTCAATCCAGACACAGTATTCCATTGGGATGGCACCATACTCTGCTTGCCATACTGCACACAATACTTCATTCTGTTCCAATGCATCTTTGCTGACCTGCTTCCGAGTCAATGCAATGTGATGCATGGTATGTGAGAGTGTTGCCAGTGAAGCATCTGTCCCACGAGTGGTAAAAAGCCGGTCTTGAATCTTGTCCAAGTAGAGTGTTGGGTTAGCTTCAAGGATGGATTTGATATATGTGATATCTTGCTGGCTGAGAGCACAGTGGCGGCCTCTGATGCAAGTGAAAGGATTCCGAACTTTCCCAAAGTCATGGTGAAGCTCGAGAACATTATATATGGTGCATACGGAGCACCCAATGAGTTTCGCAATCTTGGGGATTGGCTTTTGTTGTTGGAGGTGCCATATGACCACTTGTTCTTGAATCTCTCTCGAGAGGTGGCAGGCCATTTTTCAAGAGTGACGGTCACATGAAAAATAGGTTTATTTGTGTTTTCCGACATATTTTCCAAGGTACAAACATGTCAACATATGGTTTGTTCAAAGTTGGCATTGCAGTTTATTATGCAAACGACTGTAGTATCTTGCATGATCGTTTGCATTGAAGTTGTGTCAAGTGCATCGGGTGAACAGGACAACCATGTGTTGGGATCCTGTCCGTGTTTACATTCAAACCATCCACCCAATAGTTGACATTTCTCCTCTCCACACGCATCATCTGTATTCTGTGAATAGCTCAGGGTTCAAAGTGTACACTTGGTTGCACTGGATGAAGGCAGTTCTCAGAGAACTCATGTTTCCTGTGTGAAGTGGATAAGCAGCCTGAGCAGGGCTATTGTGCGCCATCATATGGAACTCGTTGGCACCATGTAGCAATAAAGGATCTGTACTCAGATCGACAATGCACACATCTCTGTTTTCATGGGAGATGAAGGGCAAGTGTCGATTCAAAAGACTACGTCCCTTTGGCTGTAGCTGTTACACTCGCCCTATTTTTCCCCTATTTTTCCTAGCACTTGTTCACTAGCTATTCAACACATACACAATTAACTCCTATAACCCGAACACTACGCTAGCTCACTACGCTTACTTTCCTACACTCAAGATCTATGTCACTTTTCCACAAAGCCCATTACTATCCCACGACATTGATCTTGAGGCGACACGCTCCAGACTTACACATGTCGTGCATCATGATCGCCTCATGCCCCCTATCTAACACATGCCTGCACAGGTATGCTTATCTTCCCGTTACATCTCAACTTATGTTTGCCTCATGGTACCCAGTGGTACCAGCTCATGTACTAAGTATGGTATATGTAGATAAGCACTGCACGGTCTGTGCTCATGTACTAGTAGTATAAATACAGTAACCAAGAAGTACAAGACTCTCTAGTCTTGTTCTCTTGAAGTTTTCCCAGAACTACCAATTGAGCACTCCCTAGTACTCTTGCTTCACAACACTAGACCCTTTGGTGGGTTTGGTCGTTTCATTAGAACAAGACTATACAGTCATCCCCCGGCAGTTGCAACAACCAAACTTCAGTCAGCCTACGAGACAAAACAGTGATACTACTTTGTTACAAAAGAACTAGAATATATTACTATGACTATCATCTCATCTAATGAGCAAATATTTTGCGAATCATATGTGTTGTGGAGGTGCAATGGACTGAATCAACAATAGTGGCCTTATCATGTGTACCCCTTCAGTTGCGTCAGAACCAAAAAAGGGAAATCACCACACTTACCGTTATCTTCGCGTTATCAGCGCTCGGCAACTGTCATGCTTCTGCACTCCATCAGTAAACCTACATTTTTTCTGAGTTATCAAAATCAATGACCTTGCTGAGCTATCTGACTTGACTGACAGCATGCTATCAGTGCTATCATTCATAAGTAATTCATTGCTATCAGCATTCTCAGAGGTATCAGCATATCAGCTTGTTAGTTCCCCAGTGATATCAGTCCCATCAGTCCAGCCAGTCAATCAATTAATCATCTGGTCAGTCTTGTCAGTCTTGTCATCCCATCAGTCGTCAGTCAACCAGTCAACCAGTCATGTCAGTCTATCAGTCAGTCAGGTTGTCAGTCAATCAGCCAAGTCAGCCCATCAGCCCATTAGCTGATCAGTTAGTCATCTCTGTCAGTCACATCAGTTGGTCAGTTGGTCAGTCAGTCAGGTGTGTCAGGTTTGTCAATTTGTCAGCTAGATAGTTAGTCAGTCAACCAGTCCATTCAATAAATCAGCTTATCAGCTTGTCAGTAAATCAGTTCAGTCAGGCATGTCAATCTATCATTGATTAGGCCATTCAGGCCTGTCAGTCTTGTCATTGAAATCAATGACCCAGAAAAAATGTAGGTTTGCTGATGTCCCACTGTCGCTCTCACTGTCTGAATAGCATCTTAAGCTTGGTGATCTGCACAAATACGGACCTTCCATGCCTTTGAATTTGCACGGCCAACCATGTGTTGGTGAGTTTTGTGGTCTTCCGTGAGCGCTTCACCTCATACTTGATACAAAGCAGCTTTTTCCTCATTTGGCAAATCTCACTTAATTGCCAGTGATATGATCAGATATCATACTCTCCAAACCGGCATTGTTCTGGCACACTACCTGGACTTGACAGGCCTAGATATATACTCTAGGCAGGCTATCATGATGTCCCCACATGTATATACATAGGTGTTTGTTGAAATTGATGTCATTTTGTGCCACTGACGACAGAAAACACCCATCTGACAGTGTACACTCACGAATCAGAAAGACGGATCATGGTACTGAGCTTCATTTTGGTTGTCTCCATCATTGTTAGATATAGTACCTAATGTACAGTGCCGAGAAGGACAGTAATCAGATGTATGCTGGTCTATAAAATGAGATTGTCGCAACTACCGGGGGATGACTGTACTAACCGCCGAGGCATAGCTAACCTCTCTGGGACCCCACCACCACCTTATCACACCCATCTCGATAGCAAGAACCAAGTAGGTTATTGATAGGCCACTCACACGATCACATTGACCCCACACTCTGATAGTGCCTTATTACCGGATCTCCGACATCTATGAGTATGTGATCACAGGAAGGACTAGCCTTCCACCACTGGCATCTCCTCCCTGCCCTCCCATCACCGGCCCATCTTCGGGCATTACCTTCCCGAACATCTTCCACCTAGTACCAGAAGAAGCAGTCTGTTCGGATTCATACGACCCGAACGACTACAACCCGTCGGACTATCAAGTCCAGATTAAGGAGGAACATGAGGAGACACACCTACAGGTACCGATCAGCTAGTCACTAGCTGAGTACGGAATAGGACTGACGAGTCCACATATAGGAATCTGATCAGTTATCAGACTATTGTAGCAGTTTTGATCTAGGGCGTCGAACCCTTATCAACAACACCACTCTCGCACCCGAGGACACCCCCTCTACTATAGTCAGGGCCACCACCGTTGACACCAACTCCCTACTGGGTCAGTTAGGACATAGACACACAGCATACACAGAACATCGCCTAACCCCCACACTCGCAGATCTTGAGATTGTATATCCACCACTCGGATCTCGGATCTATAACCCTAGTACCCCACTCCATGCACCATCTGAGTTACCAGAACCCATTGATTGGGAACCCATCTACAGTAAACTCACTAACAGAGCTGCCCATCATTTCGGTCATCAAGAAACTCGCTCTCATCATTCACTTAGAGTCAGTGAGACTGAACAGATCCACCAAGTTATTCAAGAAGGAATACAGCTTGGTATTGAGCAAACCAGAAACCTTGAGAGGATTGAGAACACAAGACACCAGGTACAGGCAGCCACAGATCGTATACGGGAATGGATATGCATTAGAGAGAGATCTGATACCCTTGTTCCTCATCACCCTAATCTCCCTCGCTGGTTTCGTATCTCTGATAGTACTACTGGTTATCGCCCTAGTACACTCAGACCCCACTCAGCTCTTAGGACGCCTCTTCGTTTTCGTCCGTATCAGCTACACAAAGTCCATTGTCCAAATAGACGAGACTCCTGAACATATTGAAGTCTGATCTGAGCCTGAAAATCCAGATCAAGTAAGAGACAATCAGGAACAGAGAAGTGAGGAGACACATCAGAGAATTGCACGAAATCATATCGCTGCACTTCACCGTCGCACTCATCACCTCCAGCTCATTAACCAACGCTGTGCCACTCAAGCACAAGAAGCTGAGTTTGTCAGACAAAGACCTGTCAGAGTACCACCTCCACAAGTCCCTGATAAACCACAAGAAGTTCAGATAGTTGAACACTACCAGAACACCCTTGCACAGCCAAGGCCTAGACCCCAGCCTGAAGCTCCATTCGAAGCAGATCACTCAGACTCTAACTCTGAATCAGAAGAAAACTTTAACTACCCTGCTTAAGTAAACATGTCTAATGGAAGCAATTCCATTGCCGATGCTTTCAATAACTTCTCAGCTATGCTAGGAGACACGAGCATGGCTCAGACACAAGAGAAATGGAATGCAGTGATTGATATCATGGCAGCTACCCTTACTGCATGCAATAGTCTAGGAGCCGAGACTCACACACTCACAGCTACTGTGACACGCTTAAATCTCGAGAAAGGGGATCTTGAAGATGAAGTACGAGATCTCACATCATGACTGAATGCAGCCCCTGCCACATCAACCGCTAGAAGCTATTCCCAGAAAGTCGAGATCTTTGCAGATCCAGGAGACTATGATGGAAGCCGAGCCAAGTTTGATGAATGGTGGGCTAAGATACAAGCATGGCTACACCTTAATGCTACAGCCATACCACCCGGTTCCTACACTGCCGTCCAAGCAGTCCTATCACGACTCAAAGGACCCACTGCAGGAAAATTCGCTGAAACTCGACTAGCTCGAGGACCCATCTAACTATGGAATCAACTAGAGGAGGAATTACCCAAATTCTTCTGCCACGCCAATCAGAAAGACTGGGCTCTCATGGAAATTAACAAATTCCATCAAGGAGACCTTAAGACAGGACCATTCATTACAAAGTTCGAGTCCCTATACAACATGGCAGGAGTGAAAGGATCACATGCTTGTGCCATACTAGAAAGAAGCATGCGACCTTCTATCCTTGCCCAGATGGTACGAGAAAGTAAACGAGAGACTGACAACATTGTCGCTTATGTCGAAACAGTATCCATGATCGGATCTACCCAAGAGTCCATTGGACTTATACTTGGTCGATCTGAAAAGAAGTCCTATCGTTCGGATGCAATGAACATTGGACTTATTGATGATGAAGATATCCTTGACATCGGTTACACTAACCGATCACGAAAACCTAAGAACCAATCTGGAGGATGATCATCAGGATCAGCCCCAGGATGCTTCAACTGTGGAGGCACAGGGCACTTTGCTAAAGAATGCAAAAAGCCTAACTCGAAGTGTTCTCATTGTAATTGGTCCAGAGGACGACACAAACCAACATGTAGCAAAGGCAGAGCCATTCGCGCCACCACTACTGATCCAGCTACATATGGGATCAGGTACAAGAGTCTTTACCATGTGCCTGCCAAGGAATGACATATGATGAAGTCCAAGCACTTTTCCAGTCACATGAGAAGGGAAAAGCGACAGCAGCTTGAATGAACTGGGCAAACAAGCTGCTAAACTTCAAAAGGTACACTCTTGCATCATAAATGAATCATTATCTATCTTTTCCAAGCAAAGCAAACCCCAAAAATACACCGAGCATGACACCGAGCACATGTGCTCGGTTTTCCCACGCTTTACTCGGTCAAATTCTACCTCATTTTTACTAGGAAACCCAGATTAAAAAGTATTCCCAGATGCTCTACAAGCACATGACATGCCAACCGGCACATTTTCGTATCAGCAAAAGCCCTCCAATGTCACCGAACTATGTAGTGACACAGCCATGGTTCGGTGTCACACAGTCACGGCTCGGTGTCACATAGCAAACACTACAGAACTTCCTGATGTCGTAGAAGTTAACACATTAAACATCACACCATCCACCATTGAATAGAAGCATATTGACATTCGACAAATGTACTCTTTTCTATCTGATGAAGACCAGAGATTGCCAGAATCCGAGGCAATCCTGTTAAAGAAATCATGTTACCCATATCTATTGTTTTAAACAAATGAAATTCCATCAAAACACTTGCACTATTAGACTCTGGAGCTAATACCACCTTTATTGACAATAGATGGGCCATGAAGAACCAAATACTTCTTAAACCCTTGAATTGTCCAATTCCAGTGTTTAATGTTGACGGAACACATAATGCTGCCGGTAGCCTAACACATTATGCTGAACTTATGATTAACTATTCCAGACACCAAGAAAGGACAATTGCCGAAGTAACTGACTTAAGCAAACATCAAATGATCTTGGGCTATACATGGCTACAACATCATAACCCTGAGATCAATTGGGAAACAGGAACCGTCCACATGACGCGTTGCCCTGCATCTTGTCATACTCTAACTATGGGCTCTTTCCTAAGGACAACCGAGAAAGAAGAGCGTGATCTACTTGTACGGATTAATGCCGCCAAGAAAGATCTAACACCTAAATCAGATCCTAAACCCACAAATCTAGTGCCAAAGGAATATCACAAATACCTTCATGTGTTCTCAAAGAAAGAATCAGAACGCATGCCCATCAGAAAACCATGGGATCATGCTATAGAGTTTAAAGAATCCTTCGTTCCTAAGAAAGGACGATTGATACCCCTATCTCTCACAGAACAACAAGAAGTCAGTGACTTCATAGATGATCAACTTCGTAAGGGCTACATCAGACCCTCTAAATCACCACAGACTTCTCCTGTTTTCTTTGTACCAAAGAAAGATGGTAAGAAACGAATGGTACAAGATTACCGATATCTCAACGAACATACCATTGAGAATAACTATCCATTACCACTCATTTCACAGCTTGTTGACAAGCTTAAAGGAGCTAAACTATTCACTAAAATGGATCTTCGATGGGGCTATAACAATGTACACATCAGAGATGGAGACAAATGGAAAGCTGCCTTTGTTTGCCATCGAGAAGCCTTTGAACCCCTAGTAATGTTCTTTGGCCTATGCAACTCCTCTGCCACATTCCAAACAATGATGAATGACTTGTTCTCCGACATGGACAGTGTCTGTGTTGTCTACATTGACGACCTTATGATCTTTACAAAAACAGACAATCGCCAAGAACATGACAAAATAGTACTTGAGGTACTACGTCGCCTAGAAAAACACGATCTTTTTGTAAAACCAAAGAAATGCTTCTTCTGTGTTAAAGAAGTAGAATTCCTAGGAATGACCATTACCCCAGATGGCATCCGCATGGATGAAGACAAAGTTAAAGCAGTACTTGAATGGCCTACACCCACAACTGTCAGACAAGTCTGCAGTTTTCTTGATCTAGCCAATTTCTACCATTGATTCATTGATGGTTATGCACAAGTTGCTCGTCCTCTCAATGACCTTACCAAGAAAGATACCCCTTTCCAATGGACTACCTCACAGCAAACCGCATTTGACATGCTTAAACATAAATTCACTACCGCCCCTATTCTTGCATTTCCAGACAATGACAAAACATTTCATTTAGAATCAGATGCCTCGGACTATGCCACAGGAGCTGTACTCTCTATCGAGATTGATGGCAAATGGCATCCTGTTGCTTATTCTTCACATTCCATGACACCTGAAGAACGCAACTACCCTATTGCAGATAAGGAAATGCTTAGTGTCATCAGAAGTCTAGAACTCTGGTGCCACTATCTAGAAGGAGCCCAACATGAATTTGAGATCTGGAACGATCATGAGAACCTTCAATGGATCATGGTTCAACAAAATCTCAATCGTAGACAAGCCCGATGGGCTCAATATCTCTCTCGCTTCAACTTTAAATGGTTACATAAAGCAGGTACTACTATGGGCAAGGCCGATGCCCTATCTCGAAGAGAAGATCATGCAGAAGGACGAGAAGATGATAACAAAGGAATACTGGTGATTCCTGAAGAACAAATCTGCCTCTGATCCTACCTATCAATTAAGTGGTGTATAATTTATTTTACCAATTTTAATGGATCTAGGCCTTTCACATCAAGGCGACATGACCAGCACACGTGATCCCAGGACTCCTCTATCCACGGGAGGCTCCTTTCATGTTCCTGTCACTCGAGGCTCAGACTTTTTGAGCTAATTTCTGTTCTCTGTTATTGAACCATCGTCTATGACTCACATCAGAGATGAATCAAGCTCGTTGCCAAGAGTCTCCAATCCCGGAATGGTTGGAGAATCGTCCGTTAGTGGAACCGTGTCCACACAGTCCGTCGGCGAGAATGCTGGCGACCACGGGTTCCGGAAAAGACCTGTGTTCGAAGAAACATGTTTGGCTGCACTCGGAGACTTCAGAAGAGGACGAATTGACAAAATGTCCGCTACCACCTGAATCGCTAGTGCCATCTCAAACGATTGCATGCTCAATGTTGACGAAGAAACAAACACTTACGAAAGATACTTCTCAATCCTTGACCGCTATGAAAACGAGTTGCGCACAGCGGGATCGGAGACTCAAGCGGATAGAGGAGACACTTTCGAAGCTACGTCAACAGATCGTGTTAGGGGTCAGAGTTCAAAAGCACTCCAGGAGAGCCCGGGAAAATCACAGAACCAAGGAGAAACCAACTTCGTTGCTAGATTGTCTAAGCGTACTCAACGGAAAGGAAAAGCTAGAGCGTCGTCCTGTGACTCCAGGGACGACTCTGCCAGTCCTTCTTCATCGTCTGACGAGTCCTCCGCCTCTTCTGAGATGGATCACGGATCGTCAGTTTCAAAACATCACAGGAAACGCGTTAAGCTCGACTTCCGGTACCTTGAACGGGCCGCACACAAGACTGAAACGGAAAATCCATCCAAGTACCTCAGACAAACCAACAAGCTCCTTGACAACTGGTCGAAGGACTTCAAGGAGGTTGTCCGGAGATATGACTTTTGTTCCAGCAGGCCCGAGTTCCCGCTTACAGAACTTAAGAATATCCTTGGGGGATGATGCGTCAATCTTGACGCGGTCCTCTCCTATCATTACGCCTCTTCTTCGACCGAAAAACACACGGAGAAAGTCGGAGAACTCGAATGCTCGTTCACCTCCGCCAACTTTACTCGCTCGGTTGAATCTTCTGCGGAGTGGATCACTGCATGGGGAAGGACCAAACGAGCCTACAGATTCATATTCCCTTTCAGAGTCGACGAATTTCGTCGATACGGCAAGTTCATCACCCAAATGTTCACTCAACACCAATCGGAATGTCATTTTCGCGTCATCTTGTTCGACAAAGCCATCAGACGGCGAGTCGGCAGCTGTCGCAGCCTCTTGTTCACCGACGTCGCTCATTTCGCGGATCTCCAAGCGTCCCATTTCTTCCCATCGGGGACACAGTACAATGCTGGTGCCCCTTCCAAGTCTGGAGGTCGCGCCCGAGCGACACATCAGCGAGGACTCACTCAGCCCTTGCGTTTGCGACACCTTGTTTGCAGACCCCGTACCACAGCCATCTGCTGCAGAACACCACAATGTCCCCGTGCGTTCCACCCTCCGCTCACACCCATACTTATTCAAAGTCATCACGCCTATTCACGTCGACAAATTTGAAGCTCTTCTTGCTAATCACCCAAACCAGGCCTTCGTACGCTCCGTCTGTTATGCTTTGCGCTACGGTTTCTGGCCATGGGCTGAGACTATCAACGAAGAGTACCCTACCACAAGTGATC
The DNA here is from genome assembly GCA_018397855.1 of Boletus reticuloceps. Taxonomy (NCBI): domain Eukaryota; kingdom Fungi; phylum Basidiomycota; class Agaricomycetes; order Boletales; family Boletaceae; genus Boletus; species Boletus reticuloceps. The sequence continues at coordinate 106,143 of JAGFBS010000053.1, forward strand.
AACCTAACCGCCCTCCCCAATCCGACCACCACCTCTGTTTCATTGCTAAGCAGTTTCGCAACGAAGAGGAGTGTTCCCGTTTCTCCCCTTCCTTTGGGACAGATTTGTTACCTGGGATGTACAGTGTACCCGTTCATGCTGTACCAAAACCCCGCTCTGAGAAGCTGCGCACGGTCGTTGACCACAGTGCAGGCTCTCCTTCTCTGAACGACATGATTGATCGCAATCTCATCGCTGGCACAAAGATGGATGGCATGCGCTCGCTCAGTGCATCCTTGCTAGAGTTTCGCGAACAACATCCCATGGCCAAACTTGTCATTTTCAAATCAGATGTTGCTATGGCTTATTGTCGCATGCCTATGCATCCCTTATGGCAGATCAAACAGATCGTTACTTCCCCCAGCGGCAACCATCACGTTGACCGCTGTAACAATTTTGGCGGTCGAGGATCATGCAAAATTTGGGTCTCTTTCATGTCACTGGTCATTTGGATTGCTATTTATGTGAAGTTGCTGGTGCACTTGAAGGCTTATGTCGATGACTCTTATAGTTTCGAACGAGCTGACAACATGAAGTTCTATGTGCCATACCACAAATGGTTTCCCGCGAAACAGACTGATCTACTGCTCCTCTGGGACGAGATTGGTTTGCCTCATGAAGAACCCAAACAGGTTTTTGGGGAGACCCTCGAAGTCATAGGGTTCATCGTCGATCCCAATGCTATGTCTGTTCTCTTCCCCGAAGACAAACGTGCAGAGCTCCTCGCACACATCCATATGTTTGCCATCGCAGGTAAACGGTGGCCGTTAGGTGAGTTTCTCCGCGTTGCTGGATGGTGCAACTGGGCTTTCAATGTGTTCTACCTTCTCCCTCCTGGACTCTCTGCGTTATACGAGAAGGTCTCAGGGAAAGTGAAAATGTTTTCTGGTGTATCTGTCAACACAACCATTGTTCGTGAGCTCCATTGGCTTGCCAATCATTTGGAACACTTGCCTGGCATCCGTCTCTTCAATGCACATGCTTGGCATCCCTCAGATGCTGACGTCACCATCGTCTTCATTGACGTCACTTCCTCCAGCGGACTGGGATCTTCTTCCCAAGCCTTGACTTGGGGTTCCAATGCCCTGCATTGTCACTCCCGATGGACACTCACATTAATTTCCTCGAGCTTCTTGCTGTTGCCTCAGCGATCCACATTTGTGCATTGATGGACAATGTTCCACAACGGCTTGTGGTATTTTCAGACAGCTCGTTCACTGTCGATGTCTTCAGCTCACTACGTACTAAACCCCCCTTCAATCCTATCGTGATGTCGTCTGTCGACGTCCTCATTGCCAATGCCATTGACCTCTGCGTAGTACATGTGGCGGGCACAGACAATAATGTCGCAGATGCCCTTTCACGCTTTCACAATGACACCGCACGCACCCTCGTGCCTGGGATTTCTATCCTACCCTTTGAACCCCCTCGGGATGCGCTGGGGGTTAATCCACAGTGACTCCCCACCTATCATGAGCAGGCAACCACCACGTCAGCCGTGGCCGCTCTCCCGCCTGCTCCATGAATGTGCCATCGCCATGGGGATGGCACTCGAACGTTCCTCTATCGCTGCATACAACTCGCATTTGAATTCTTATCTGACCTTTTGCCGTATCCACTATCGTCCTGTCAACCCCACTGTTGACACATTATCCTTTTACATTGTATACATGTCTGCCCACATCAGTCCTGATTCCGTGAGCGTCTACCTTGCTGGTATCTGTAACCGCTTGGAGAGCGAGTTTCCTGATGTACGCCACCATCGTGGTAATCCGGTTGTTAAGCACACTCTAGCGGGTTGTTTACGACGCGCTCGTCAACAACCATCACGCAAACCTCCCCTTGATCTCACCATTCTTCACAAGGTCATCGACCAACCCATGAACTCTGTCCTTCATGATGACCTACTCTTCATGGCACTCCTCACTACTGGCTTTCATGCGCTCATGCGTCTCGGTGAGCTCGTTTGGCCAGACTCCCTCCAATTACAATCCTATCGCAAAGTCACTCTATGTCAATCACTGGAGGTTGACTCTGCCTCGTTTTCATTCACCCTACCCACTCACAAGACTCTCAAAGTTGGACACGGGAACACCATTTTAGTGCGCAGCTTCAACACGAGCGTCGACCCCCTACCAGTGATGTGTCAATATGTGCGCTCCCGCGACCACCTTTTCTATTTGGCGCCTGAGCTCTGGCTCACGAGCGAAGCACATATTCCCACTCATGCCTGGTTCACACGACGCCTCAAGAAAACATGCGGGTCTGAATTTACGGGACACTCCATGTGGGCTGGTGGCGCAACAACCCTCGCGATGTCAGGGACTGCTCCTCACATCATTCAAGCCATCAGCCGGTGGTCTTCCAATGAATGGCAAAAATATGTGCGCAAACATCCCTACTTGCAGCAAGCCCTGCTGCACGGAAGTCCTCCAATGCCAACTGGAACAGCCTCGTAGTAGGACAGTGATGCTGCGCTCAGCGGGCCACTGCTCTTCACTTTTTTTTTGCTGTGCCACGACGCTTGCACTGTTACGCCGTGCCTCATGTCTCTATTCCTTTATTTATTTTTTTAATTTTAATTTTTTGTTTTTGTTTTTGTTTCCTTCTAGCCACTCATAGCCCTTGCATCAAAGCAAGCCACCTTTCTAGTTCTCAACACACCATGGCCGAGTCTCGCACAACTTTCTTGAGCTAACTACGACTCCGTGCGAGCCCGCGACAGCTCTTAGTTACGCTACAGCTCTTTTGGTGTATACAAACAATTCATAGGCTTCCTGGCAAGCCTGTAACCAGGGCTTGTCAGGGAGTCGTTTTCGCTACTCAAGTCGCATCTCCGAAACCGACGAAACAAACTAAGACTCATTAAAAGAAACTGACATATCAAAGCTATGCAAGGAAAATCAAGTCTGTATGGAGCAAGAAGAATTGCTAGCAGACCAAAATGGAAAGATTTTCGTCCCTAACATCGATGATCTCCAAATGGAAATCTTACGCCTACATCATGATACTCCTCTTGCAGGACATCCTGGAGCAGAGAAAACATTAGAGTTAATCCAGCGCAGTTACACATGGCCAGGGTTGAGCACACTAGTCAAGGACTATGTCTCATGCTGTGATCGCTGTGCTCAATTCAAAGGACAGAACATTGCATCTGCCAGAAAGTTACAACCTTTACCTATTCCGGATGGTCCATGGCAAGATCTATCAGTAGACTTCACCACCGATCTTCCCCTTTGCAAAGGATTCAACTCAATCCTAGTGGTTGTTGATCGCTTCTCAAAAAAAGTTGAATTCATCCCTTCCAACAAAGCCATATCTGCTCTTGAAACCGCTAAGTTATACATGTCCTATGTTTGGAAACAACATGGACTACCATGCACTATCATATCTGATCGTGGACCACAATTTGCCTCACAGATGATGCAAGATCTGTGTAAACGATTGGGAATACAACCTAAGCTATCTACCGCATTCCATCCACAAACAGATGGACAAACAGAACAAATGAACAGAGATTTACAACAATACCTTCGTCTCTTCACTTCTGAAAAGCAAGACGAATGGGTTGATTGGTTACCGCTTGCACAGTTCTCTTATAACTCGAAGTGTCAAGCTTCCACACAGAAGACTCCCTTTTCTGTTACACGAACATATAATCCACATATAGGATTTGAGCAGCATGCATCCAAAACACCTACTGCAGAACAGTTTGTTGCTGATATCACCCAAACCCTTGAACAGACAAAATCTAATCTTGAATCTGCTCAACAGAGAATGAGGATACAAGCTGATAAACACAGATCTACTGTGCCTCAATATGCCATATCTGATAAAGTTTGGCTTTCTACTGAACATTTAAAATTGACTCGTGCTTCCAAGAAGCTCTCCGAGAAATGGCTTGGACCTTATGAGATCACCAGATTGATTGGACCCAATGCAGTTGAGCTGCATCTACCTAGGACTATGAGGATTCACCCAGTAGTGAACATATCTCACGTCAAGCCATACAAAGAGCATCTTGATGGACAACCAACATTTCGTCCTGGACCAGTAGAGGTCACAGAAGAACGAGATGTTGAGTTTGAAATAGATTACATTGCAGATTCTCAATGGAAAGGCCGTCGCCTTGAATTCCTTGTACATTGGCAAGGATATTCTGATGAAGATCGCACTTGGGAACCTGAATCTAATCTGTCTAATGCTAAGACAGCCATAGATGAATTCCATAATGCACATCCTAGTGCACCTAGACGTCTCCGGATGACAACATTTGAATTCTTTGACTTATTCAAGCATTGTGGCAAGCCCATACCTGAAATGATAGACAATCGTCTCCCATTTAATCGACTTGATGTTGATTAGGCCCTGGGGTGTGTCAGGGTTAACAACGCACTTATACAAGTTACTTGTGGTTGAGCCTTGCTCCCACAAATGTCTTACTCCACTTGCCTTGCACTTGCCTATTGTGCTCTTTCATATGCCTTTCCCCAGTCTCGCTTTAAATGGGTTATCAATATGCCTGGCTTCTTACCTCGCCGGCCTACATGCTTCAGTGATCCTGAGGATCTCCATGCTTACTATCAAGCCAGTCCCCGCATGATCAAATATGTTGATGACTATGTTGACATGGCTTGTGATCCCACCATCAACTGGTCTCAAGATGATACCCCTACTGTTGACCACTGGAACTTACTCTATGATCTTAACAGTGAGGTCTTCACTGAGCATGATACTGATGAAATATGGGGATCTGAAGTGCCAGATCTCGAAACTGTTTATGAGGAGCCACCTGCTGATTGGGGCCCAGCTGATTTCCATGATGACTTTGACGAAAGTGGTTGGCCTCTTGGCTATTGGGATTGGGACAATCCACGTCCCTTCGAGCCCTCTTGGTCTCCTTACATTGAACTTGATGCCACCACTTGTGCTCGTCTCCTTCTCTGGCATGCTAGTGTCAGCTGGCCTGATCATGATCTGGACCCTTTGATCAATCAGGATGCTTGATCTTAAATGGGGGGTAGTGTTACACTCGCCCTATTTTTCCCCGATTTTTCCTAGCACTTGTTCACTAGCTATTCAACACATACACAATTAACTCCTATAACCCGAACACTACGCTAGCTCACTACGCTTACTTTCCTACACTCAAGATCTATGTCACTTTTCCACAAAGCCCATTACTATCCCACGACATTGATCTTGAGGCGACACGCTCCAGACTTACACATGTCATGCATCATGATCGCCTCATGCCCCCTATCTAACACATGCCTGCACAGGTATGCTTATCTTCCAGTTACATCTCAACTTATGTTTGCCTCATGGTACCCAGTGGTACCAGCTCATGTACTAAGTATGGTATATGTAGTTAAGCACTGCACGGTCTGTGCTCATGTACTACATCAGCAAACCTACATTTTTTCTGGGTCATTGAAATCAATGACAAGACTGACAGGCCTGAATGGCCTAATCAATGATAGATTGACCTGACTGACTGAACTGATTTGCTGACAAGCTGATAAGCTAATTTATTGAATGGACTGGTTGACTGACTAACTATCTAGCTGACAAATTGACAAACCTGACACACCTGACTGACTGACCAACTGACTAACTGATGTGACTGACAGAGATGACTAACTGATCAGCTAATGGGCTCATGGGCTGACTTGGCTGATTGACTGACAACCTGACTGACTGATAGACTGACATGACTGGTTGACTGGTTGACTGACTGACTGATGGGATGACAAGACTGACAAGACTGACCAGATGATTAATTGATTGACTAGCTGGACTGATGGGACTGATATCACTGGTGAATTGACAAGCCGATATGCTGATAGCTCTGAGAATGCTGATAGCAATGAATTACTTATGAATGATAGCACTGATAGCATGCTGTCAGTCAAGTCAGACAGCTCAGCAAGGTCATTGATTTTGATAACTCAGAAAAAATGTAGGTTTGCTGATGTAGTAGTATAAATACAGTAACCAAGAAGTACAAGACTCTCTAGTCTTGTTCTCTTGGAGTTTTCCCAGAACTACCAATTGAGCACTCCCTAGTACTCTTGCTTCGCAACACTAGACCCTTTGGTGGGTTTGGTCGTTTCAGTAGCATAGCAGCGGATCTACTAGCAAATAACTTGCATGTGATAAAGATAAAGGGAATGAGGCAATGTATGGATCAAGCTGTACTAATAATTTACTTTTAGAACCAGGTATCCTGCCATTGACACATCCACTCTTCAAGTCGGATTCTGCCAAGTTTTTGGATGGCAAGTGTTCTGTTGTGAATGCTTCCTTCATTTGTGTCCTATGTGACTGATCTCTTAAAGACTTGACCTGACTATAGATTGTCGCTTCCTCCGAGTCTTGGCATATACATCATTGGCTCATGAAGGGTTCACTTTTGATTGAATGTAGTCCGCGGAATCAGGGAGCAAAAGTTAGTCACACGTGTCAGATATTGAATGAAAAACTGAAACATGATTTTCCAGATCAGAACCAAGTTCCCTCCACATGGACAAGGGACAGACTGTCAGCGATGCTGTGTGCATCCAGCTGGCCCTTGATATGGTGGACAGTGGCATCAAGTATATGATCTGTGTGAGAGGTATTAGAATAAAGCTTTCAAAATTACTCTGTTTACAACATTTACAAGATGTACATAGTAAAAGAAACTTGATAAAAGTACATGTGTTTAATCAACAAAATGTGCTGTAAAAATTGTGAAAGTTACTCAAGACAATTGAAGGTAAGATTTGCAAGTTTTCTGACCAACTGAAAAACGGCCCATCATCTCTTTACATTTCTTCCTCAATGAGCTCCTTGCGCCGAGCATGAGCACGCTCCATGGTGATCTGGTCAGCAATGCTCATCTTGTCCTCATCTGCACAGTTCTTGCTCATGTTGGGAAACATGCCAACACCATATTTCACACTATCATCAAGGGACCTGAGTGCCTCATTCATGTTGACAGAGAGATCCTCTGTGATGAGTCAGATGGCCACTTCGGGAAGGAAAACAAGTTGAATGAATTCGATCAGTGTGAGCAGCTCGATCAGTGACATGTTGAATGTTGATGGTGGAAAAAGATCAAATAATGTCTGGTGTATGATGGCGGAACCTTGTTCTCCATAACTGTAATGACCATTGGAACCTAGACGAATCATGAGTACAAGAAATGGCTTACTATCCAGGCTGAGTCTTCTCAAAGCTGGTGAATTGGCCCTTGACTGCCAGCATGGTACAACTTCTCTGCTTCTTCACCCTGTTCTTCACCTGGATCCAGAAGGTGCTCTTGCTCCTCGGTCCAACCCCATCATTTGGGTTATTGTCCATGTCCAAAATGATTGCCTCTAGCTCCTTTTTCATTTCTTGGACTCGGGCTGGTATCTTGGTGAAGTCAATCATCTTTGGCCAGCATCTCTGGGTCGCGATAGGCAGCTGATGAGATTCAAAACTATGGCGATGACACACAGATGCATAAACTGTCAGCAGGGCTCTCAAACCTTGGCAATTTGTTGGACGTGGATCCAAATACGAGTTTTTGCATGCAGTTGCAAGCAGCTGTCTGAGGAAAGCCATTGGCTGTGGTGGCAAATCCTTGTCACAATATGGGCATAGCATGGAGGCATCTCGTGTGTGACCCAAGTCAACTGTACGCATGAATTCCTATGAGAACAACAGAACAACAGTCAGCTCTGCAGCTTACCACAATCGTCCTCCATACTAGATGTTACACTTGCTCTATTTTTCCCTATTTTCCCTAGTGCTTGTTCACTAGCTATTCAACACTTACACAATTAGCCTCTATAACCCAAACACTACGCTAGCTCACTACACTTACTTTCCTACACTCAAGATCTATGTCACTTTCCCACAAAGCCCATTACTATCCCACAACATTGATCTTGAGGTGACACGCTCCAGACTTACACATGTTGTGCATTATGATCACCTCATGCCCCCTATCTAACACATGCCTGCACAGGTATGCTTATCTTCCAGTTACATCACAACTCATGTTTGCCTCATGGTACCCAGTGGTACCAGCTCATGTACTAAGTATGGTATATGTAGATAAGCACTTCACAGTCTGTGCTCATGTACTAGTAGTACAAGACTCTCCAGTCTTGTTCTCTTGGAGTTTTCCCAGAACTACCAATTGAGCACTCTCTAGTACTCTTGCTTTGCAACACTAGACCCTTTGGTGGGTTTGGTTGTTTCACTAGGCTCCTCATTCGAACAGTCGAATGTGTCCAAGATCCCGAGAGGAGATAGAAGTAAGCAGAGCCCAAAGGTGAAAGAAGGAAATACACGCTCCATGTGTGAGGTTTTGCACTTGTTCACAATAGACCCTTGTTCTGTTCCACCAGCATCAGATAAAGATCACTTTGCAGATTTTTGGCTATGGATGTGACGTGACGTTGACCACTGGACCAAACTAGTGAGTATCTGAGTGCTCATTGGGAACAGTTTTGGACCACAGTGTGTCCCAAGATCATTGTTACATTTTACCCCTTTCCTTCCTTCTTCGTCACTACCCACTCCTCACTTTACCCTTTCCTATTACCACTCACTACCCATCCGCCCACAGGCTATGCACTCCTAATCTATAGCTCTCAACTACTTTATCTTTCAACAACCATCCTTGAGTAGCTCTTCATTCTTCATCGCTACTTATCTACCATTAGCCCATGTTATCGCTTGTCCCTCCTTGTATCCTTGCAAAGGAGCTCTACCTACTTGTGATACTTATCACTGGACTACTAACTTTGTATGACTCCACTTACTCTTCTCGTCATACATACTTATACATTACTTTTGAGTACTTGTACCTTCTTTACTCTTGAGCACTTGTACCTTTGCATACCTTGCACAATCTATTGCTCTTGTGGTCACTCTTTGACCCCCTCTGAACCCTTGATCCTGTTGGTACCAGCCCAACACTTTGAATCTCGTGTGGACACCCCCACAAGCTCCTTGATCCTTGTAGTCTTCGTCCTACTCTGAAGGATGTTACTTCTATAAGACCCCATCGTACTTTTGACTCGACGCTCTCCTTGATCTTACTCCACAAAGGCTACGCTCGTACCTACCCAGTCCAAGCATGACAATCATGTGTTACTTGTGCCGTGGACTTTGTTGCCACCGTTGCCTTGCCAGCAGACAAGGTGCACTTCACCTGCCCTCTGTGACAATGCCAGCAGGCCCTGCCATTCCTGCCAAAGCACCACTGTCCCTTCTTCTCACAGTTCTTGCACTTCAAATGGTGGGTCTTGTCGCTGTCCTCCCAGAACTTGGGTCACATAAGCACCTGGTCTGAGAGCTTATTCTTTTTGCTTGCATGGTCAGACATAGGTATTCAGAGGGATCTAAGAAAAGAACTGGCAGTCAGGTTTGTCAAGCCAGCCATGCATTCACACTCTGCATTGTCCACCCCATACGACAGTGCTGTGTGACATGTTTGGACCCACCCTTCCCTTGATCCTCCACTTTGAAAGGCAAGATGTGGACATCATATGACATACCCTGTGAATGATTCACCTATTAAAGATTCATCCTTGGATGTTGTGATGAACACTGTGTTTGTCCTCTGCAACTTCTACTTGTCACAAAATGAGATCACATCTCAGTGCTGGTGCAGTTTTCTATGGTAAGATCCCAATGGAGCTGCTGCCAGCACACCACTCTCTCCCAGGTTCAAGCAGAACTTGGCTTTGTGGGGTCGTGCCAGGTTGTCCTTGTGGTATTTACAAAGGGAGAAAGTTGTTTCCGATGCAAGTGAGCACCACTCTCACTTTTTCTCTCCTCCTCCCTCATTCATTCCTTTCAGAGACTGCGCCCTTGATGAAAGTTGTGTTCTTTGCAGTTGCCACTTCTGTTCCAGTTCTCATAGGCACCACAACATCAGTTTCTTCCTTGCACAACAGTACAGTCGGGTGGGCGTCATGACATGCAATGTCCTTTCTACCCTCTCCTCCATGATACCAATAACGCCTTTGATTCATCCTTGCCTGCCCCTGATGCAACCCCAAGAGTCCTTCAAAAAACATTTCCGATGTAGACATCCCTCCCATTCCTAATTATCCATTCCATGCTGCCTTTCCCCTGGAACTCAGGGAAAACATGGATCATACCATTGGTTATGCACTCGATTTTCTTCTTGACACCCTCAACTGTTCTCCAGACAAACCGATGTGCCCTTGAATGAAGCCGACCTCTGCCTTCAACCCACTGCGGACCCCATGCAGAAAGACCAGCACTCCATCATCATTTGGAACGATGACAAACACTCATTTGATGAGGTCATTCAGCTCATCCACAATGCAACAAATCATGACCATAAAGAAGCCACTGCAATAGTGCATACCATTGATGAACATGGTTGTGAGATAATCGACATGAACACTGATGTCCCTTGTCTCCAAGAGATAGCACAGGTCATCTCTAAGATCGAGATTGGCATCACCATTCAGCACGATTATGACACCATCAGAGCAGGTTGTCGTGGTTATCATTGAATGGCTCCTTAATCTCACCTGCAGTAGGCTCAGAACAGACGTGCTCACCCGCGAGGTCCTATAGCATCCTCATGGTACCCAGTGACCTTGGTATTCACCTTATATAGATCCCCACAGCTGTTCCACAGCTTGGTCTGTGCTCACATAGTTCTTCTTCTTGTTTTTCCCTTTATTCTCATTGATAGCAATCTACCATAGATCCTAGTGGTCTACTGCTTCTTTCCTACTCAAGACTACTCATTGCAAATGCTCTAGGATCTACCAGGCAATCTCTAGAACCTCCTATTGTCCTTGATAGGATATTGGATCGTTACATATGCCCTAAGTTCCTAAATACACTGATTCATTCATCCACTACTATTCCACTCATGAACATGTTTGGCTCAGTGAAGACATTTGTTGCCAAACCTAGTGAAAATGCACCCCCCATTACCCCACCACACTCCCCTATACCACCTTACATATATACCCACATAACCCCAAGGCAGACCAGTGACCATCCTCAACTGTCCCTTACATTTCTTTACCTCCCCCACATATAGCTTAACTTTCCTTTTACTTTTCACCCTTAATTCTTATCTTATCTTACTCTTCCATTGGCTTATGCAACTCATACGACTATTATTAACCCTCCCTCTGGGCAATATCCAGCCCACCCACTCACACACAAACCAATTCGATTAGAAGTACCACTATGATACTACCACCACATGTAAGAGGTGCAGCCTCATGGACAATAGACAAGGTTATTAAAAAAACAAAGGACATTCTGCAAGCTCTGGCACATCTTCAAGTAGCTGCTTAGTTGCTAGCCCCTTCTCAAAGCTAACCTTGCCCCAAGGGCACAGTGTGACATTTATCTATGTGTGGCTAAGTCATGCTGCAAGTTACAACCAAAAGTTGTTTTTCAGATATAGAGTCATGGATTTGCAAAAATGACACTCCTAGCAGCATTGGAGGCACTGTTGTAATCACCTGTGTGTCACCATTAATGTTACACATTAGTAACATCGATGTGACATGATCCCCTTACTAGTTAGCGGTGTTGCTACATCATAGAGCACTGCAGCAATACACGCAGCAATCAACAGTCCCTTGGTAGGTACACTAGAGTGGGATAAGATTGCATGTATTGGATTATCTTCAGCGGCAAGCGTGTGAATGCTGCCATGCCAGATGTGACATGACACTGCTGTCTGCTGCTGCGCTGCACCCACGTTACCACAGCATCACACACGACACTGCCGACAACAGCAAGCACAATGAGCATGTTTCTCGCTCAATTCTGCACCGTTTTCAACGTGGATTTCATGTAATGTATGTATTTATATCATTACATTATGACTTACACTGTTAAAACGTGCAGAGGGGGTGGTCTGTGCACTTCATTGAACTCCTGGGTGCTGTGGTAGCTTGCAAAGCATGCTCGGACCATGTGCCTGCAGAATTCAATCTCTGCCACGTCAAAAAGTTCAATGTATGTGATTGCACACAGACCACTCGAATACAAGCTCCGCCATGTCAACAGAGCTTGAACTTCATCCACACCATTGCTTGATGCTCTTGACGATGAGCAGTGCCATGCCCTGCCTTTCCGGGCTGGTATTCTTCCTTTCTCCAATTTCCCTCGACGTTCCCTCAATTTCGCGATGGAGAATGCTTTATATATGCTCCCATCACCGCCGAACACGTGGTTACTTGGTCCATGTGCAAGGAGGTGCGTGCGGTTTTATTACGGTTCGTTTGCCACTCACCCAACCCTAACTTAAAGGTTTCTTGCTTTCCTCTGCTCTCTCACACTCTAACATGGCGAAAAAAATGTGTTCCTTGTCCAGCCATGTCAAGATGACAGTGATGTCTGCAGATGGCTCTACACAGACGTCTGTCACGTCTCTTTCCCGAATCTGCAAGGACCGCATAGATGCAGAGCAATAGATGATGCAAGAAGCTGGTTAGTACGACCATATATCGTCGCTCTCCTTCGCTGACGTTTGGTTAGCGGACGCACGGCACATGCAAGAATGTCTTGTTGAGGCACAGCTGGAAGTCGGGGACTTTCCTGGATACCACAATGATGACTTGACCATGCATGACTTTGACGATGTGTCCAGCATACACGGCGCTGGCAATGATGAAGAAGAAGATAGCGATGACGATCCTGAAGGGTTGCCTCCCTCGTTCTCAAAGTATTTTAAGCCTGGTGTTCATATGTACGTGTCTGACGCCCATCCTAGTATTTCACCCACTTACGCACTGACAGGAATACTTCCATTCAATGACATGATAGGCAGACCCACCAGCAACGAAATGAACATATCCATAAAGCCTGGCAAGATCAACTCCCAGTCCTTGTTGACCAATATCTCATCTGGCGGCACGGCGTTGACGCAGGAATGCCGGTTGATGATGGTGTGAGCCATGTTTTTCATGTAGACTCGATTGGTGTATTTGGTACGTGATCTCTTGCCTTTCGTTTGCGCCCTGCTCAAGTTTTACCTTTAGATTTCACGGAACGACTTGCCATTACTCAGGGCAAGGATGTATTTGCCAATGCCGTGGTAATCCGTGCTGGTTTACTTGGCTGTTCTCCTGTGCAGCCAGTCATTGCCATCAGTTTGCAGTGCCTGGAATTGTATCATCAGTTACGGTGTTGACAGTCATTGCTCAGTGTTCAAGCAATAGTCAAGGTGTTGTGTGCCTTGCAGAATGTATGCTTGCGAGTTAGCGGCAACAGGGGTTTACTAGTTTACTAATGGCTTCTCATCAGATTTTGTACACACGTCACCTCAGAAACCAATTTGCTTCGGCATTTGATGTGTACCTTTCTATTAAACGCCACATATGAATTACTCTATGCCAAGCTGTGGATCATCATGGACTTGCCTGGACCCTCAGTCACGCATGTCCGCCATGCTCATTCAACGTATGTCCGACAAGATGGCCACATGTCGTTAACTCATCTCTTCATAGTTGGCTGATGAAGCTGCTGTATTGCCCGCTCGTTTGCACAACATGGATGGCAACTTCTCTGCCAAGCGACTTAACGGTTCTGGGTCAACTGACCCTCGGACATTCGAGAGTGACTACTTCATCCCTGGTGATGATATTGAGCACTTCAAAAAGAATGCTGCTGAGAAGCAGCTGAACACCAAAGCTGTTACATGTTCATCAAATTGGAGTGGTGCAAAGGCTACTGAAGAAGACACAGTGAAGGTCTTCAAACAGACTGGCATTTTTGTACTCGCATGTCGGCATGGCTTCATGGAGTGCATTGCCGAAATGAAGCAGAGCGGCGAACTGTAGGTCATTCTGTTGTTCTTGTTCCATTGCTAATCTGTTTGTAGCGTGAAATATGGTTTGGCAGCCGTCAAACAGATAATTGATTTCTGTGGTAACGACAATGCCATTGGCCATGACATTGGTTGCACTTCAAGGGTAACTGTTGCAAACAGTGACCTCGGTGAGCGAGCCAGGGAAGCAGGTTGCAGGGTTGTCATCAATGCATTCCATGGATTCGCTCACAACCGCCTCTGCCAGCTGCAGAACCACCTGTTGTATCTACTGGGATTTGGTAACGAGGATCTCGAGACATGCAAACAAATTTTTTCTAGTTCCAACAGCTGCGCACCCCTTATACGACACGCATCGTACTTCCACTGGAAGCAGTTTTTAGATTTACACTTCGATCAATGGGATATGGACAAGTATCTCGAGCTTAGTAAGTTTTTTGTATGTGAAATTAACTGATTCTCATGTAGTATGGACAGCCTGATTCCTTTATAACAACTACAAACAGGCCCTTGGTATCATCAAGTCGTACTCTGTTGAACTTACGAAATTCAAGGTTCTTACAAACTTTGGTGACGAGGACTTCGAGACCTGGCATCAAGAGGAGCTAGCATATCTGAAGGACTGTGCGTCTGAGCCCACAGCCACTTCAGTGTCTGTGGTGTACGTCGTTGAACTTCAGAAGCTCCAGTTTGCCGAGTAAGTGATTGAACCTTCTTCCTTACCTAAGACTTATGTACTTCCAGAAAAATGTACGCTAGTGTCACACAGGCGCCATTCCTCTCATACACCGCATCCAATTTCACGCCCGAATCTGGCCTCAACTATGTTTCCCGGCAGTGTTCGAATTCAGTGAGCGCCAAATATTCTTCGGCGCGGCGTAAGTATGAACTTCAACTTAATGTTGTCGAACACTTCGAGCAGCAAAACAGTATTCAAAGTCACTGGTCACCTCAAGACCCAGAATACCTCGCTGTCGAAGATTATGCCAGACATCATGCATTTATTCGTGTTGTTGAAGAGCTGGAGGGCTTGGTTGTACAGCGCCTATTTGAACTATGCAAAGCTAATCTGGTGGGTACAGGTATGCAGTTTCTGTTCTTTTCCCTTGTAACTGTTGATGAGGTCTTAGGTTACAAAATGCGCAAACATATTTCGAAGGCGTTAGCATGCCGTTCTGCCACAATACGTACAGCACTTGATCGTTACAACAAGCTTGCACCTCGTCAGAAACCATCCCGCTTGAAACTTGAATATTCGGATGTCATTGGCTATAGTGCTCTCGGCAAGTTCTCTCTTCTCAAGGTCTCTCACGCTGATATCCTTGTGAAACCATGGGCTCAACCTGCCAATCGTGAGATGGCGATGAAATATTTCAAGATCTTATGGTCTAAGGAAGAGATCTTATGCCTGAACATCGAAGTCCAATGCCTTGTAGCCTGGATTGTTCATCACGAGAAGCAGCTTTTGGCTGCTGAGGAGAAGTTTCGTGACGCAGGTGCTGATGGGCTAGCTGCAGAAATGCGGCTATTTTACGCTGAACGACATCGGGTGAACAGCATCCATCGCCAACTTCTTCACAAGATATATATGCTAGATGGCTACAGTGGTCAGCGGCACGAAGACGCGGGACGAGAGGAATTGAGAAAGCAAGCAGATGATGGAGATGATGAAGGAGATGGAGATGAGGAAGAGGAAGAGGGTGTCGTTGACGCAATGAACCTTAGAGAATGTCTTGAGCGTGCAACTAGCCTGTACTTTGCTTGATATAATGTGCATGGCACTCATTCATTTGATATGATTCGACCAGTACACTGTGATCATCCAGCATGCGAGTGTGCGGCACATGTATGAATCCGGATGTCGCGCATGCCAACAAAGGTGATCTGCACACAAAATTACTGCATCCAACCGATGAAGACTGACCACTGGCAGCGGCAATTTGTGCCCATCGCACTCCATGTCATGGCCCAGCATTGATGGACAGTGGTCGACAAGTCAATTGCATGAATTGTTCCAAATGCTGGTCACGATCATCAACAACTCACACACCTCTCAGAGGAGTCCTAGTCAGCTCGAATCAATGACAGTTAATGTACAACGATGTCTTCTGAACCGCCGCCTTACCACTCAGCTACGTATCTATCACACAGAGTCATTGCCCTTGCTAACATTCGTGTTTGCCTACAGCAGTTCAATGACTGTCGATATCCTGCACAAATCATGAGTGCTAGTGAGCGCTTGAGCACCCACCCTTATCACATAGTATATAAACATATACTACATCCACACGTGCTTACAATCAAACGACAACTACTATCATCCAGTCCCTCCATGTCTCACACTTCTCAAGATGGTCATGGTCCCATCTACAAAACACGTCTTGACTACTTAGATTTATGCCAGGAGCCGGTAAGTCCATTTAATTCACTGCTATCTGAGTTCTGAGAGTGTTTTAGATGGTCAATTTTGAAATCAAGTTGATGGTGTCCTTCGATTTCGAACATGTGGCAGAATCATGGTGCCTTCTTTTAGCCACAGATCCATCTATTTCAATGTCCTGTGCAATTGATAACAAGGCGGAAGGAGTGTGCATGCAGTGCATCAGCAACATCTTCGTTACAGAATACTTGCCAGCCATTTGCGAGCGCTCATTCCAGTGGACTTCAGTTCAACTTCCGTCTGCAATGGAAAACAGTACATCTCTCATTTATCTGGATTGTTCATGGCACAAACGAATGAGTTACAGGACTTCACCTCGACGGGAGCATTGCGGCTGAGGTCCGCCATTCATCTCCCTATCATTTTCCAGATCCTTTGACCCACTCTACTCCCTCTCTTTTGCCCTGCCATGAACTCTCGGACGACAATTCCTTATGCATTGGACGACCTTCATCTGTTTATTCCACATTCCTAAGTGATCTTCCCACCAGTCCATCTTCCTCGGTACTCGACCTTTATAACACATCTGATGAACTCGAATCCTCGTTTGTCATTACCACTCCCAACAATGTTACCATCAGGGAGCATCGTCGAGAGAAGACGGCCATGTCGCCAACCTCTGCGCTCCTTACAGAAGACATTCTAGTGTCACCTTCAGGTCGCATGTCTGGGCCCATACAACAGATGGAAAGATTTACCACTCCCCTACCCGACGAGACGGCCATGTCACCAACCTTCGTGCTGCTCGCAGAAGACATCTTAGTGTCGCCTTCGGGTCGCATGTCAGGGCCCATAGAACAGATCAAAAAATTTACTCCCCTACCCGACGACAACGACGACAAGAACGGCCAGCTCAACTCATCTCCCATTTCCATTAGTTCGGGATCCAGCCCTGGAACACCTATGAACCGTGGCCCCACAATTACCCCTGAATATCAAACTATACCAAAATTGTTGCCCCAATTACCACGCGTCCCTGGAAAAGCACCACCCTTCATTCTGGCAAAGGGAAAGGGCATAGATAAGACACTGCCTTCATCAGTTCTTGTGCACCTGACCACAGCTAATGGGGTCTCGACTCTGGAATGCATATCACCCCAAATGCCAACCATACCAGATTTTCCACCTCCATTACGACACTGCCCCAAGCTCGCTCCGCCCTTCATTCTGGCAAGGAAACAAACCGCACCAGTTCCTGACACAAACTCGACAAAGACTTCAGGTGCAACCAAGAGAAAAGTGTTTACCTTGGATAACATTGAGGCAGCTCAGCCGCGAGCTTCACGCATCAAAAGGCGTCCTTTCCATGATCCCAAAC
The DNA here is from genome assembly GCA_018397855.1 of Boletus reticuloceps. Lineage (NCBI taxonomy): Eukaryota > Fungi > Basidiomycota > Agaricomycetes > Boletales > Boletaceae > Boletus > Boletus reticuloceps. Next base: position 123,762 of record JAGFBS010000053.1, read on the forward strand.
TCTCGACTCCCAGCCTGCACTTTCCATTTCCTATCAAAACATGCCAACAACTGATCAACATAATTTGGCACCACAGGCCCAGAAACAAAGCGCCTCGGACTCTGGCAGAGTCACACCTCAGACTCACCCGAGCGGTTCACAGCTGCATATGTGCTCACCCAGCGAGGAAGATGGCATCTCCATCACAAACCACTTCTATTTGATGGTGATGGATCCTTTCACCACTGCCCATAGCCACACCAGGGATGCAGGGTATGATCGCATCACGGATCAAATCAATGAATTGCTCAACGAGTGTCAGGTGAGCAATACTACACTCAATGAGATCTGGATGTGCATTTTCCAGGCTCGTGGATACGAGCCAGAGTGTTGGAGGGCCAAATTGGCCAAGAATGGCATCCCTGATGATAAATTTGATCCATTGCTTCATATTATCACAATAGTGAGCCGGGACCATCACAAGACACAGTGGTAAGTTGTGTTTCACCCCCAAGATCCAAGAAGCTGATTACCTGAGCAAGGTAAGGGTAGATTAGGTTGACACTGTCAATCCCTTTTTTCTTAGATTCAAGGTTATTCTCAGTTCCGTCTCAGCTCCATTGTATATAAATATTTGTGAATGTGCTCCTTCACCTTTGCACCCACTTGAGTCTATGGCGTGAACGAGGAGTCTCACTGGTGCTGCCAATGGTAAGCGCGCCCGTGCTAAACAAACCAGGTTCCAAAGGGACAACCGTTGCAAACAGCACATTGCCCTTGCGACGGACCTTGCGACTACACGTCATTCTTTCCAAGAGGGAGCAGTTGACCTTGCAAAGAAACATGGATGGTATGCTTTTTATCCATTCAGAAATTTTATTTATTGTCCGTTTGTTAGCACATTGAAGTAGACACATACCCAGCTGTTGCTCAATTCATCATTCCACGAACATCGACGTGTCAACTCCTGGAATGCGTTCTTGAAGGCAAAGCTAAATGAAGTTAATTCTGGTCGCGACAAAGGGGATCACTTCAAACTCCCTTCCTTCATCGCACGATACAAGGAGGAGCTACTGGCTGAATACTGGAAGCTCACACCTGCTGAAAAGCAAACCCTGAAAGCCAAGGTACAAGCTGCCCATGACTCCAAGCCTCCGCCTGCACGTGCAAATCCAAAGACCGTCAATCAAGCCGTCACAGCCGCGTTCTCAAAGATGGACAAGGAGGTATGTTTGTGCTATTTTTATTTCGTGTCTGCTCACACATGTCATTTCAGTGGCAGGCGCTTTGTGCTAGAACTGTCATGGAAGGCCTCTTCCTCGCCGTCTGAGGAAGCGTCGAAGACCACAGTGAGCCGAAAGTATTCTTCACTGAGACAGCCGAGAGGTTCGTGCACATGGTTCTCGATGTCGAGCCATGACGCTTGGCACTTTGGCTGGAATTGTGGGTTGTTAGTGGTATTGGTGAGTTGTCCCGCCTACTGCCCATTCTCAAACTTTAAATTTTGACCAATAAACACAGACGTTCCACCCGCTGCGAAGCGACAATGTCCGTTGAACAGTGTCATAAGCGATTGTTGCACTGCATCCAAGAGAACCTAAGTATGTTCGACCACTTAATCTACCATTCCCATATAAAATGATGTTTTCCAGACGATCTATTGTCAGAACATGGAGTCAAAAAGGACGTGAAGATGAACTACAAAAACTATGAACGGAACATAGTCGAGCGTTATGGTATCACTCTCATTGGTTGGCCGGTGTCCGGATGTGTGCGAGATCCATCACAGATTGGTGGCAGAGAGGAGGTTGAAAAGTTGCAGAGTGCCTTGGAGTCCAATACATGCAAATGGGTGAAGCTTACTGACACACAGCTTGCCACTCGAATTGCTCAGAACAAGGCATGACAGGCAGCAGGCGAGAAGGTTTATCACCCCTGCCGTATCCGTGGCTCAGGTACAAAGTCTAACGAAGACGTTGATATGTCAGATGAGCAATCAGGAGATGACTAGACTCAACTTCCATAGACATGTCATAGATGGTACATTGATCGACTGGATATAATGCATATCCATGGTTCAGGTACAAAGTAATAAAGACATTGATATGTCAGACGAGCAGTCAGGAGATGGCTAGACTTGACTTCCGTAGACGTGTCATAGGTTGAACATTCATCAACCGGACATAATGCATATCCATAGTTCAGGTACCAAGTCTGACGAAGACATTGTACGTCAGTCATCAGGAGGTGCCAGAGGCAGGACTCGAGATCATTGACTGGACATAATGGCAATATTCAAAGAATTAGATGAAGGCAAGAACATATAATGTGGTACAAACTCTGAAACAATGAATAAGAAAGAAATGGTAAAGAAACAACACACATCGTCTGATAGGGCCATCCAGCGCTGTTGATATCGTCGACCCAAAGATTGGAGCGTGTGGTGGCGACAGGGTGACATTGGGAAACATTGGGGGCAATGTGGACAACGTTGAAGCTAACACTAGAGACAGCGTGGGCGAAAGCGACGTGGGCAACATTGAAAGCGATGTGGGTGAGGCTTTGGAATGGGGGGGAAAGGAAAGGGATAATTAAAACTCTGTTGACGTGGCGGAGCTTGTATTCGAGTAGTCTGTGCGCAATCACGTACATTGAACTTCTTGACGTGGCAGAGATTGAATTCTGCAGGCACATGGTCCGAGCACGCTTGGCAAGCTACCACAGTGCCCAGGAGTTCAATGAAGCGCATGGACCACCTCCTCTGCACATTTTAACAGTGTAAATCACAATGTAATGATATAAATACATACATTATGTGAAATCCACGTTGAAAACGGCACAGAATTGAGCGAGCGTGCTCATCGTGCTCACTGTCGTCGGCGGTGTTGTGCGTGACGCTGTGGTGACATGGGCATGGCGGACAGCAGTGTCATGTTACATCTTGCACGGCGGCGTTCACACACTTGCCGCTGAAGATAACCCGATACGTGCAATCTTATCTCACTCTAGTGTATCTACCAAGGGACTGTTGATTGCTGCGTGTATTGCTTCTACGATGTAGCAACACCGCTAACTAGTAAGGGGTCACATCACGTTGATGTTACTAATGTGTAATATTAATGGTGACACACAGGTGATTGTAATATGATCTTGGTTACTGATGTTTTCAATTTGGGAAATTGACCAGTAAGGCAGTACACAAACAACAAGATACAAAAGAGATGTGTCTGCATTCAATAAAAATCATGTGCTCAGTGAACATTTATGTAAACTAACCTGTAATTTACATTGACCTTTTGTGCAATGTGACTGTTACATCATGAAGTTGGGATAACATGAGACTCAGAGTTTATAAACAAAAGACTTTACATGCATACTACAACTGTTATACAATACATATCAATATATGCCCCATTCGGCAAGAATGGGGGATGCAATGGACAAAAGCTCTAGGGTGTCACAAACTCCTCTTATGTTGTCATCTATGACACTCCTTATATCTCCCTCAGTCACCAAGCTAAGATATATGGCATGTCAGTACATCACAATTATTATTACACACCATGTATCTGCTAATAAGATTGCCACACTCTTCCATATCCCCTCCATCAAGCATCAAATTTGTTGAGATGACATCCAAAATGCTTGACGATCAACACATTGCCATGAAGTAGAGTGTGGGCAGCTGACAGCTTTATATATCAGGTCTGAGGTTCCTGGACCTGAAATGGCACTGGAAAATGTCCATAATCTATCTCTTGCCTTGTATAGTAGTTGTCAGCCCTACAATTAGTTTCATATGGATTATACAAATCTCTTTAATGTCGATGTGTTACATATGCCATGCCCCTGTTTAACCTCAGTCTGTTACATCCCCTTTTTGAAAGTGAGTTACCTGTCATGTGTGAAGACTTTACTGAATTGTCATAGTGTTGCCTGCTGGTTGTCATGTCTTGGGGAGATTTACTGACCAGTTGACAACATGTAATGTCACTTATGCTGTCTTGCAATGGGATTTTCAGTTCCTCAATGTTTCCTCTGAGGTGGTAAATCCAGTTATATATCCATTTGATCCTAATTTGTCTGTGTTCATGCCCAGTGTTTGTGCATTGGTTGAACAATTCCAGTTTCTCACCAATGATTTGTCAACCTCAGGTGCTCTTGGGTGGTCATGGTCTCAAATATTCTTCACATTATCATCATTTAGAGCTCCAGAATGTACTGTATTTACATGCAACTTGCTCATGCCCTACCTGGTTCCTGTTATTTGGTTATATTCCATGTTCCCAGTAAAACATGACGCAAATCCATTTAGCCACTCCTGAGCATCCTGGACAGTTTTGCTGAGAGCAATGCCAACATGACACAGAGGATGGTGAGCATCACCTTAGATCCGAGGCAGCGCAGACTACTTTGTATCCAAACTGCTTTACATTGTAATATATGTCTTCATTGCACTATTTCAGGTTGATTGCAGGTCCAGGGTTGCCCAGAGGGCTGTTGGAATCTCAGATTAAAAAATGTCTATCACCAGCTTACTATGTGGTTAGGCAATGTGATTACATGAAGTAACAGGCAGAATGTTGACATGGATGATTTCTGTGGCTGTCTCCAGTGGGTCCAGGGGTGCCTGGAGGGCCTGGAGATTGGGGTTGATGATGTATATGGGTTAATCAAGTAGACACACATTGGTATAGGGGTAAAAACATTAGGTGGCTACAGCAGACTTCTCAAGTGTTCCTTTTTAGGGTTGTACTAACAATCACACATAATCATGCTTGCTGAGATTTGATCATGCTCACTGACTCCAAGAGGGATTGGATTAAAGAAGTATATCCCTGTCAAATTACTCAATTGGGGTTGATAATAAGTATTACACCACTGCACTCAGATATGACTACGCTTGCCCGATTTTGGCAACAAATGGTCCATGGAGCATGATCTACATGAGGAGTTTGTATGGCAGTATTGTATGTGTGCATTTAAAGCATGTGTTACAAAGAAAAGCATACACAGAGGTCACCCATAGGAAGGTGAGCTGAGTGAGGACTAGAAGCTGGTCACAGCAAGAAAAGAAGCTAAGTGACCAGGCAAGCACCAAAGTGAGTGATACAATGGCAATCAATACCTTGATGAATAGAAGTGACCTGGTCAACAGGTTGGCTTGTCTGCAGCAGTGGGAGTGAGCATCCCAGGATGGCTGGTCAAGATGACTGGCATCTTAAGAGTAAAACTGATGGGTGACACTTTGAGGCTAATCTGCACAAGATAGATGTACAGCGTGGGAACACAATTGATAATGCGATTTCATGTGAGACTGAGCACTTGAGCTCAGACTGACCCTGGTCTCAGACTCTTTTGGATTATAAACTATTCAAGAAGCTCTGGGAACTCTGCAGCTCAAATGTAATGAACACACCCTCTCATCGTGCAGTCCAGTGCATCATATGCTTGCACCATATGTAGCCTCCATTCGATCCACTTCAGGCTCTCATTGCAGGGCAACAAGCCTAGCTAGGAGGATAACATGAGCTTGTATGTTTCCAGTGAGATGGGGAACTCAACATCTCACTCCACTTTTGCATGCTCAGCAGCAACAACAAGAAGGAAAATGTATTGTAGCTTAATCCAGCTGTCCATGTAATATATCAAATCTCCCTCTTGACTATCTATGATATAGATACCCAGTCTGGTCTTCTCGCTTCTAATCTAATGCCTTAACAAATGGTTAGTATTATCTGTGCCTCCCTGTTCCAGAAGCAATATTCTGCTGCTCTTCAAGCTCTAACCTGGCACTAACCCGCCTATGCATACATGCCCAAGGAGCAGTGGGGGGGAAAATTATGATTGCATGGAAAGAAATGTATCATGATTCGGTACACTCATGGGCAACAAGCCTACAAACTCCTTGACATTGAATGCCAGACCATCATTTCCAGCCATCATGTCACTTTCGACAAATCCGGAACTATCTCCAATGCTGAATCTGCTCCTTGGAAAGCCTCCGCTGTTAAGGGACAGTGGGAGGGCTTATTTCCAGAGCCGGACATCAACAATGATAAACGTCGACCCTACCTTGAACCAGTGGGAGTTCCAGAACATCCTAACAGTCCTGGCATCGAGGAACTCACTGAACGCCTGGATCAACTCCGATTACATGAAATTCCTGCTCCTGGGCCAGATCCTGGGCCACCCCCAGCTCCAGCTCCGATTCCCTCTCCGGTTGCCATTCCGGCCGCACCTCCTGCTCTGCCACCCATACAACGAAGCAACAGACAAAGGAAAGCAGCAAATAAAAACAATGAGTATGACTGCGCCCCACAGGAGAAAGCCGAAAGGCAAGCAAACCGCAAGGAGGAAGCTCTGGAACAACCTGCGAAGCCCCCAGATGATGATCCAGAAATCCCTGGTGCATTTATGGCCTCCATAGAGGATTTCATATTTGCTGGGTCAGTAAACTTGTCCTCCGAACAACCACTTCCAAACACTCTAAAAGAAGCCTTCTCCGGTCCAGACAAAGAACTGTGGAAGTCCACCTTAGAGGAGGAACTCCTGAGCCTCAACTCCAACCATGTCAATGAGACCATACTTGTTCTGGAAGGAGTAACTCCGATCACCTCCAAGCCCATGTTCTGAATCAAACGGGATCAGACCGGAAATGTAGAACACTACAAACTCTGAATTGTTGCGTGCGGCTTCACACAAAGGAAGGAGTTGATTATCAAGAGGTCTTTGCTCTGGTCGCAAACCTCGACTCTGTCCGAACCCTAATTGCACTAGCTGCCAAACATGACCTAGAATTAGACCAAATGGATGTGTCTACAGCATACCTAAATGGAGAACTGCAGGAGGACTTATATATGTCACCTCCAACAGGTGTTCCAATCCAACCCAGATATTGCTGGAAACTCCGACGATCTTTGTACGGACTAAAACAGGCTGGTCGGACTTGGAACACAACCCTGGACCGCAAACTCGGAGAACTTGGTTTCTTCCGTTTAGATGCAGAGACATGCCTGTATGTATTCCGAAAGGATGGCCAACTCTGTTTCCTGGTTGTCTCTGTCAACGACCTCCTCTAGCTGCCACCACCCAAAAATTCATGAACTCCGTAAAAGCCAAACTCTCCGCCGCCTTTAAAATGCGAGACCTTGGAGAAGCAAAGTTCATACTCGGAATTGAACTCAAATGGGACAGGAAACTCCGGACCATCTCCTTATCCAAATCACAGTACTCCCGAACTGTCCTGGCACGCACTGGGATGTCCACCTGCAAGCCAACATGGACCCCCATGGCACACAACTTCCAATTGTCTGCAACCAACCCGGAGGATGACCGGACCATACCGGGGATGACCATCGAAGGAAAACAAGTTTCCTACCTCACAGTCATAGGGTCACTAATGTACCTCATGCTCGGAACTCATCTGGACATCGCCTATGCTGTAGGCGTGCTCAGCCGTTTCAGTGCGAAACCCAAAGGTATCCACTGGGAAGCAACAAAGTGCATGCTCCGATACATCCAGGCCACCAAAGACATGGAACTCTGCTTTGATGGAACAGAGCTCTCCACAGACATGGACTTCCATGGATACTCCGATGCAGGATGGTCTCAGGACCCAGACAACTCACGATCCACGTCCAGCTTCGTCTTTATCAGCAATTGCGGAGCCATCTCCTGGTCTAGTAAACAGCAGAGTATGGTAGCTCTCTCCACTACGGAATCAGAGTACATCGGACTCAGCAATGCCGGGCAACATGTTGCCTGGCTCCCAACCTTCTTTGATGAAATCGGACATCCTCAAAAAGACCCCACGGAGTTGTTCTGCGACAATCAAGCGGCCATTATCCTATGTCGTGACCCACAATTCTGAGCGCGGACCAAACACATTCAACGAAAATACCACTTCGTTCGGGATGACCTAGTTGGAAAAGGAGAAGCAACAGTTCGGTATATCTCCACCAAGGACATGGTAGTGGACATACTCACAAAGCCTCTCGCCAACGAACCACACTGGAAATTTGTTCGGGGCATGGGATTAAGGTTACACTCGAGTGGGAGTGACAAAATATCACCAGGTCCGAAGTCCGGAGACTCCTCCGTACATGGGGACTCATAACAGACTTGTCCCATCTCCGGAGTTCATATCTCCGAGACTCCAGAGCACATATGTATCACTATATTGTGTGGTGCAATCCTTATGCTTACCCTACTAATTGAGGTACGAGTGTCCCTTTACCATACACTATATAAACCCTCCACTTCATACTATAGCACCTGAGTCATTCTGTCCTCTTTGGCATCGACTGAGGAAAGTCTCTTACATCTAGTATTCATGCCTGTACTCGTAGCCGTAGCTCCGGTCTACTCCGGTCTTCGCTAGCTCCGCTCCGGACCTCCAGACCAGCCAGTCTTGCCTTCGGACTCTGCTACAATGTCTGAGATCAAGAAGTTTCTTCTTCTTGATGTTGCTCTGCCACAGTAGTGGTAGATTCATTACCTTGAGGTATGTTCTGGTCTGGATGCAGTCCTTCACATAGTAGGGTTAATGCATCCATTATACTGAGTATGGTTTCTTTGATGATGAGTTTGAATGGGTTGGTAAATGGGTCTATCATCCTGCTACTTATAGGTGCTTGACCTTCTGGTTCAGCAGGAGATTGTAAGATTGCTAAGTCTGCATGGATTCTATTGAGAAATTTATTGAAGTATCTGGCATGGATGTAGATGTATCTACATTGATTACAGTTCCAGTGAATTATGAATTTTCCCATGTTGGCACCAGATAACCTGATTGCTACTCCAGCTTGGTATTCTTCTAGAGGTGATCTAGGATCATGGTGTATTCTACAGTGTGTTTCCAACTGGTTTTGGAGAATGGATGGGGAAGAAAGTGTCTATGAGTTCTTCATGTGCAAGCAGTTCCACTAGATGAGGAGTCTGATAATTGTGTAATATCAGTGGATCTGACATCTTGTGTGTCACTTTCAATGATTTTGCATTGTACAAGAGCCTGCTATTGTCCCTATTTGCATATTGTTGTACTGCTAGCTATCTAGTCTAGTACTTTAACATTATAGCACGTGAAGGACATTGAAGAATATTGATAATGGGGGACAAGAAATATGTGATGAGATGGATGAGATGGAAAAATGTTATCATGAGTGGAGAAATAAAGTGGGTAGATATCAGAAAAGTTGTATAGTCCATACAAAGGTTTGTGTAACCATAAGCAAACACAGTGGAGGAAAGATTGAAATGGCTGAATTTGTACCAGTATGATGGAACATGTAGAGTGGATGTAGCACTAGAGGGTTGATGTGATAAGGGTATAACTTCAATATCCACACAATCCTTTGATGCAATTGAGATGTCCAATGAATGCCAGGCTTGACTGATTCTAGGTGTAGATAGTGATCTTGGAATGGACAAGTAGGGGATGAGTAAACTCATGTCCCAAAGTGTATGCGATGTTGGTACCAGCAGTGCAGGCATAGATAAAGGTTCCATCCTTCCAGCAATGCTGGAATTGGATCGTTGTTACAGTTATAGTCTGGTAGAGTTCAGTGGTAGTGTCATTGCCTAGTGGGTGTGTACTCACTGGCAATAGATGTGATTGTTAGATTGGTACACAGAATTGATGGGGTTGAGAGAAAAATTGCAGTGCAAAAGGTACATTCCATTATTGACATTGTATAGTAGTTACATATGTGTCTCGGTAGTTGTAACGGTGTTCTGAATGTAGTGTTCTAGTGGTGCTGAGCTAAATGACCTAATATTAAGTGCAGCATCCAGAATAGTACATAACATGTTAGGCATTCATCTTGAATAAATTGTTCTGCCTTGTGAAACGACCAAACCCACCAAAGGGTCTAGTGTTTGGAATAAGAGCACTAGGGAGCGAGCACTATTGGTAGTTCTGGGAAAACTCCAAGAGAACAAGACTGGGAAGTCTTGCTCTCTGGTTTATAGCATTTATACTACTAGTACAAGTACACGGACCATGCAGTGCTTATCTAGAAGTGCTATACTAAGATATAAGCTGGTATAACTGGGTAGCATGAGGCAAACATGAGTCAGAAGGTAATTGGAAGATAAGGATACCTTTGGGGCATGTGGGGCATGAGGTTTGGCAAATGGTTTGGCGGGTTTGGCGGATAGGGGCTATTGTTTGCAAGTTGAATAACTAGTGAACTAGCACTAGGGAAAATAGGGAAAAATAGGGAAAAATAAGGGAAAAATAAGGGCAAAATAGAGGATGTGAAAGATAGGGGGTTCGGCAGGTTCGGCGGATAGGGGCTATTGTTTGCAAGTTGAATAACAAGTGAACTAGCACTATAGGGAAAATTGTTCGGCAAATTGTTCGGCGGGTTCTAGTGCATGTGTAACACCTTGTGTTTCCATGTGATTGCTAGAATTTTCATTCTCAACCCCATCCTGTAAGATTGATGGTGTACATGGCAATGCAGTTGCAGATATCAGATGAGGTTCTCTTTGTCTTGTGTGAGTTCCTTGGAGTTATATAATCCAATTGATATGTTCCCTGGATAGAGGAGTGGTTGCATGTGGGGTATTTGCTGCTGCTGCATGTGAGGTTGTGCCTGGGACTGTAACATTATAGAGGGATATGGGATGTAAGGGTTATTTGCAGATACTGCAGGGTTGTTGTGGTGGTATTCCACCATTATTGGAGAAGTCTTTTTGTATTACAAAGTCTGAGAACCAAAGATTATCATCTATGGTAATATCAGCTCTGGTAGGCTTCAGTCTCTTCTTGGAGTGTGTTGTACAATTGTTGATCATTCTGTCTCTCAGCGCACTTGTCACACACTATGTTTCCAGGAAGAATGATGGTTTCTTCTAGTGTTGTTCTGGGAATCTGAACTGTATGAGAACTGCTACCCTGTAGGGGTATATTTCTAATTGGGGCACAATAGATACAGAGGGAGTGTTCCAAACAAATGTGAGCTAACCAATGATAGATAGCTACTGGTTTGGTGTTTTGAATTATATTGAATTTCTCTTCATAATAGTTTTTCCACTCTGTACATAATGTGGTGATATGTTTACTCATGGGTCTGAGTTTCTGTTTGGTCTACTATATAGGATGGTAATGCTATATCAGGGATATGGTTTAATGAATTTGCACTCATTGTTTGTGTCAGATTTCTGTTGTTGGGATCTCTGGTGCCTGTTCTTCCTTCTCCAATGGATAGATAAGATATTGCAGGTCTTCTTGTCTGATATATGGAATAACTGTGAATGCAGCTACAGCTCTAGTCAGTTCTGCACCATCTAGTTCAGATAGTCTGTAGCTGGTTTCTCTGGTCTGTCTCATGACTTTATAGGGTCCTAAGTTTCTAGGTTTCATTTTGCGATTCAACTCTTTTTCAATGGTAGGGTTCTAACCAGTACCAGTTCTCCTAGTATGCAACTTCCTTTCATGAGCTGAGTCTCAAATCATCTTTCAAATCATTCTTTGGATTGTGGTCTAGCTTTTTTCATGGTCTCAACCGCCTTGTCTAGATATTTGACATGTCTTTCTAGTTGTTGGGTTCTTACAGCTAATAGTGTACTGGTAGCAAGATTTCTTGTGGATCCTTCTACAAGAAATATTGATTCTGTTGGATCAAAGGGCAAGACTGGCTCTACTCCATATAATAGGTAGTGGGCTGGGTATCCTGTTGATCTTCTGACTGTAATGTTATCTGCAAAGAGTACCACTCTACGCCTAAAGGGCCAATCTTGGATTTTTCCCTGGGAAGCTTTGACAAGGGCTTCTCTGATTGCAAAGTGTCCCTACTCTACAACTCCATTTGCTTGGGAATTGTAAGGGGATATGTGAATGTGGGGCATGTTATACTTTCGTAGGAGCAGGGCACATGCTCCTTGGAATTCTGGTCCATTGCTAGTCACAACTTAACTAATCTATTCATGTCATAGTATGATGTCTTGCAGTATAAAGTTAGCTACAGCTTGTGCAGTTGCTGCCTTCAATGCTCGATCTTCCACATACTTGGAGAGGTTATCTCTAGCTACAATAATGTACTGATATTCTCTAGCCTTAGGCATGCACATCATATCTAGGTGCACCTTGGTGAAGACTGTTGCTGAAGAGGATATGGCTATTGGGACATGTACTGTCTTGGTGGTTTGAATCTGGCACTCATGGCAAAGTTTCACATGGTGAATCACATCCTTGTGTAGAGTTGGCCAGTAGAATCAATGTCTTAGGTTCTCCCAAGTTGCCCTTGCACCATGATGTTCAAGTTCTTCATGGACTTGGGTCACAATGGTTAATCACCTGGCCTTGTCTAATATCACTAGCAAGGCTCTGTTGTCTGTGGTTCTTCTATACATCTTGCCAGCCTTGACATAGTATTTGTCAAGTCTCTTGAGAAAATCATTGCTAACAGACGGTGGGTTGGGCATACATGTGTAGTACATGAGGGGAATAGTAATTGGAGGATAGGACAAGCTGTGCACAACATGTGTTAGATAGGGGTGATGAGGTAAGCATGAGGATGCACAAGGCATAAGCTGTGAAAATCTGGAGCACATAGTCTAGATATAAACATGATAATAGTGACCTTTGGGAAAAAGTGAAAACAATGGAGTGCAGGAAAAAGTGGTAGTGAACTAGCAATGTAAAGTGTAGCATATATGTGCATGACTAGATGGTGTGACCAAATGATGTCACAGTGTGATGTGACTAGTGAAAGTATTGTGTCTGGGTTATAGAGGTTATTTGTGGAAGGTGAGTTGAACCTATGTTCAACTATATTCAACTATAGGAGCTAATTGTGTATACATTGACTAGCTAGTAAACTAGCATTAGCAAAGGAAAATAGCAGATATAGAATGTTTGTAACAGCATAAATGACCACGAGGGCTGGAAAACTACCTTGATGGATGGTCAGATCATTGGGATCCACACCCCATCAATGAGAAATATCAAGCATTTGAGACACTCATGATTTACTGCAGCTTCCTTAGGGGACAGATTGACCTATACAGTACACAGAGTCTGGAGCTGATGTTGCCTACACTGTAATTTTACTTTCACAAGGGAGTGAGGGAGAGGATGTGTAGGTGCACTCTGTTCCCTTTGGGCTGGTATGACTAGGACTAATAATGATAGACTTGTCCCCCTCCTTGCATCCTGGGATAAATCAAGCAGCATGCTTACTTTAATGACCCAATATCCTATCTAGGACAAGAGGTTCAAGAGATCATCTGTGAGGCCTAGTAGTAGTCTTGAATGTAGGAAATGTCAAGAGACCACTATGGTCTATGGTAGATTGCTATCAATGAGAATAAAGGAGAAAATAACAAGAGAACTAGACTAGAGAATAAGTACTACTCAGTAGGACTATTGATAGGGGTTAGGAATGAGCACAGACCAAGCTGTGGGAATCTATAGAATAGTCCTATGTGTTACTCAGTTGCTACAGAAGCCAGGCAGTGAGACTTTTAATGGATCAAGTCTCCTGTGTTGAGTGTGTACCATGAGGTGCACAGCTGAGATAAGTGATAAGGTCATGTGACCTATCATGTGACTTGATAAGATAAGAACTTGATAGTCATTATCTGGTAAGGTTAATAGGGACAATAAATGAGCAAGCAAAAAAAAAGACAATAGGCAATATGGGCAAGCACAACACCAATGGTGAATCACTGAAGGACAACCATAAGTGAAAGGCTCCCAAGTGTTACAGTACACTCAAGTTGAAGTACAATAACTACTGTCACATCCCAGATTTTGCCAAGTCCAACTCTGGCCAGCTTTGGATAATCTTGGATAATCTTTGACCTAGGAGCAATGGACATCCATGGAGTTGCATCACTGGACATGTACCTTTATTAACCTCCTTCAGTTATATAGTCTACATTCTACATGTCAGTTGGTACAGCCTGTTCTGGCTGTGTTCCACACAGTCTTCATTTCCTTCCTATGTACATTGCCTTTACCTAGTAGTTTTGGACCCCAACTTCCTCTGGGTCTCTAGTAGTATATAAGCTCCTGTATCTCTCTGTCATACCTTCAGTACGAATATTAACTAAGTCACCTCCACTACCTTCCTCTATTCTAAACACAAGGACATGGGATTTGACAAGGGTGCGACATATAAGTCTTGCACCAATGTTTACACCCCTCTGTACCTCCATACCCCATACCTCCATACCTCTGTCAACTTTGGTTGAACCTCTGTTCCTCTTATCTGTATTTCCCTCAGACTTCCACTGGACTTGAACCTAGAGGATCTGGACTTGACAGTATATTCATACTGACACTTGTCACAATCCCTTCCTGAATCATCATGACTATGTGTACCACCTGAACTTCTCATGCCAACATGTTGCAGTTGCCTTTGGTAGCACTTGCATCATGCCCAGTGAATTTGTCAGCTTGACCCAATGCACCGTATCTTCAGCATTATCGAGGTGGCACCCTGAGCATACCCCATGTCCACTCACTCCGCTCCCTAAAGACCGTGTTTCTGCAGATCCCCAGATCCAGATCTTACCAGAAGACAAAGAAGACTTCTGGGGTGAGAACCACCCTAGAACTCCATTGCCGGGAGCTAGAGAAGGAGGTGGTAGTGGTGATGACGATCCCAATGATCCTAATGATGATGGATCCTCTACCACTTCTACTCTAGACTCCAATCGACTCTTTAGATGTGATCATCCCAGAGAAGAAGATAAGGCACCCAACAATGTCCCCTTGGTTTTTTAGCCATTTAATCAATTAGCTAATGCTATTCACAATATGACTTGCCAAGCACTCCATCACAAGAGTTCTTCTAGCAATGCAAGGACCAAAGTCCATGAACCGGACAGCTTCAACAGGTCAGATCCAAAGAAACTCTGTTCCTTTGTAGTGCAATGCGAGATCAACTTCCAAGCCAATGAGAAGTCCTTCACAAAAGACCGAAGCAAATTAATCTTTGCTCAATCATATCTCAAAGGAATGGCCCTCAATTATTTTGAGCTGGACTTGCTCAGAGCTGTCCCTCTGGCCCGTCATCCTCTTTGGATGACAGATTGGCAAGCCTTCCTGTACAAGTTATAATCAAATTTTGGTCCTCATGATCCCATTGCTGAAGTAGAAGCTCAACTCGAGCAACTGCACATGAAGGACACTCAGTGTATCTCAAAGTACATCATTGAATGGAATTGCCTTGTGAACCAAGTCTGAGAATGGGAACCTGGTGCTCTCCACTGGAGTTTCTACAACAGACTTCCAGATCACATCAATGATGAGATCACTTGTCATGGTAAACCAGACAATATCCATGACCTCCATACTCTCTCTCAGTAAATCAATCACAGGACTTCTGAGTATACTACATCGGACTTCTTCTACTGACCTTCCTCTCTTTCTAAGAGTCCCTTTCTCTCATGCTATTTAGTAGAACTTGTCCTACCAGAGCCAATAGCATCTTTACAACTGGAGCCCACTGTGAGGGATTCACAATGGGGTTCCAGACAAAGAAGCCTCTGACCTATGACTCAGCGCCAAGAACTTCAAAATTACCTTGACTACTTCCAGAATTTGCAAATCAGCGAATATTCTGAACTCCTTCAGCTGGTTTCCCCTCACAACACTCAACACAACCGACTTGACCTCCCTACCTTAGCTGACCTAGAAATTAGCCCTTTGTTGGATTACGACCCTCTCCATTCATCACTAACTTCAAATCGGTCTAATTGGTCTAATACTTCCCATTCTACTTCTCTGTCACTGCATTTGGCCAGTGACCTGTCACCAGAGCTTGTCCAGACCCTGACCAATCATACTGCCAAAGCTGATGAAGTTCAGGGTGATTTACCCAAAAGTCCTAGCTTTAGTGACCACTTGCCTGGAGTATATATACACTTGACACTGCCAAGAGGATCATCATTCCCCGCTTTCCACCTTTCTTCACCACTCACACCACTCTCATCAAACTCCTCCTCCTTCTTGTCACCATCTTTAGAATCATCCTTGCCATCTGTTACGTTTGGACCGGGTAGGTACGAGCATAGCCTTGATGAAGTAAGAACGAGGAGAGCATCGAGTCAAAAGTACGATGAGGTCTTATAGAAGTAACGTCCTTCGGAGTAGGACGAAGACTACAAGGATCAAAGAGCTTGAGGGGGTGTTCACTTGAGGTTCAAAGTGTTGGGCTGATACCAACAGGGTCAAGGGTTCAAGGGGGTCAAGGGGTGACCACAAGAGTGATAGATCGTACAAGATATGCAAAGGAGCTCAAGAGTAAAGAAACTACATGGAGCAATAAACCACGGTTTATATACTACATGGAGGAGAAGTTAAGGGCAAGCATAGAATGCGAGAGAAGGAAGTAGAATGTGAAGGAATGTACACAATGACTAAGCAAGTGAAGTATTGTTGGAATGCCAACGGGAGAGAGCTGGAGATAAGGAGGAGTCATTGTGGAAAAGGAATAGTGTCCGAAGCATTCGTAGTACAAGGTAAGCGATAAGAAAAGAAAAGATCATAACACCATCCCTCCCATTCCTCCTCAAACCTGCTGCTATCTCATTACAAGACTCTCCCCTACCATTGGACTTCACATCGGGTTGGTCTACCACATTACCATCAAGCCCCTCATCGTCCAGACTATAGTCAACCCAGTTACCTGTAGTTCTTCCTTCTCATCCTCCTTGCTCACCTCTACTGCTCTCTGTACCTAACTGCTTATCCATTCCTGACTGCTTACATGTTCCTAAACCTTTACCTGTTCCACTACCAGCACCAAGAGTCCTTATGGCTAACCCCATACCTCATATGCCCCTTCAAGGCACCTCCAATGCTCCCAATTTTGATGACAAGACCCTGGCCTTGTTGCCCCGGTTCTTAGAGGACATTGAACAACTCACTACAGCTTCTGGTCTCACGCAAGCCGAGACAATCCAAGCTGCAATTTGTTATGTGGACCTCAAGGAGTCTGAAGGCTGGGAGCTTCATGATGAAGCAACTGCCGCTCCTGCCATATTGATGGGCTTTGTTGATGCCATTAAAAACATATATCCAGGTTGTGAAGGAGCTAACTGTTATTGCCAAGCTAACATCTAGTACTTGGTCCAAGAGTTCCATGTGAAGCCTATGAGAACAATAGAGGATTTAGGAGAGTACTAGCATAAGTTTATGAAGGTCGTCAAGCTCCTCATTGTGATAATGCCCAACCACAATGCCAAGTCTGTGGGACCAATTTTCAAGGAGGAACTAAAATTTGAAGCATTGTGAGATTGCGCAACAGGTATGTATGGATTCATCAGTCTCTGAGAGTAATCAGCCAGTTGATCAAGATGCTGTAGAGCATAACAACCCAATACACCTTGAAGTAGTCAAGCAGTATAAATGTGGCAGAAAGTAATCCTCCTCTCGTCCATTGCTGTAATGACCACAATGTGTCATCTGCATGCCATTGTCAACCTCAACCATATGCACCTCTCTCATCCACAAACACCCAGTCATGCATACATCGGAATAGAGGTCTGAACATGTTCTCGTTCAGCTTCACAACAAAGGCTGATGTCATGTGAGACTCGCCCTGGCAGAAATCCAAGGGTTGGTTGTTTGATGACAGTGAACTTGGCGAAATGCTGACCTTGGTGAAGCTGAACACCATCTTCATGTCAAACACTTTCATAAAGACCTTGAACAACAGTTGCAAGTTGTCCAAGACTTCCAGACAGGTGCAGCATGCAGCACCCTCTTGAGCAGCATAAAGTACCCAATCATGCCATTCATGTCTGCCTGATGGAGTAACTTGTCACCAAATCACCACAAACTTCAACAATGCTACATACCTTGGTCTGCACCTTATCCATGTTGGGCCAAAGATCATACAAGACAAGGTGTGAGTGCAGATTCGACCAAGGGATGAGCAGATTGGCATTCAATGACATTCCAGCTGAGGCCAATGAGTTCAATAATCATCACTTGACATTCTTAAGGAGAGGTAGAAAACGCATCCTTGTGTCCTCAGACACCATCATCATGTGACTTGCAGTCAATAATTCTCTGGCAGAAATGATGTTCATGATGTGCTTGATGGCACTCTGACTCCTGCGGCAACAACTGTCACCAGTCGCAGGTAGGACTGACTATTAGTGACAGCAACATGTCCACTGAAAAGACATGACCACAACACCAGTGGCGGTGTCACTGATTAGTGACACAGTTGCTCATTATAAGTCGTTTCACTTCCATCAGTGGTGGTACACACCTGTTTGTGTTATAAACGACCCATTATCCTACTGCCATGCTCAAGATGGTTAGTCCATCTTGACACACTTTTTTTTGGTCAAGTTTCATCTTCACCGTGTCTCAGTGCATGCTTGGAGCTTGATCAACTGAATATTGCCATACTCTCTTGTTTACCGTCATGCTGTCATGAACATGCTAGGCATTACTGTTGCTCCTCTCCTTTGTTATCCTTCTCTGTATGGCATCAATCATAATTCCATTCCATGTAGAACCTACCGCCCCACATCAAATATTTGTTATAATACATTTGGTCATTTTATCTGGTGCAGGAACAACAACAACACAGAACACATTTCTTGGAAGAATTCTTGATCCTGGAAACCATTTCAATGAACCAGGCTTAACCCCCAAGTAAACAGCCATGATCAGTATGTTTCCAGAAAGTCATTTACTGCAACATTTCAGATTCACACAAACCACAATCGATAAAGAACCAATTGTTGCATTTCATATCCAATTCAGCATATACCATGCTAGTTGTAAACCAAAAGAAAAATGATTGAATGGGTCAATGAGGAAGTATGTGTAGTACAAAAAGAGTGAGATTAATGCCTTGTCACACCTGTTCATCCATCAAGATCAAAAAAGAAAGAACAAAAGACCCTGATAAAAGAGATGAGGGAATCAAGGGAATACAGTGAATGGTCAAATGTACGCTTACCGGGAGTTCCACAACTGTAATGAAACCCCCTCACACAGATCACTTCTATGCATTAGTGTCATTGGTTAATCCAAGAAATAAGAAAGGAATGAAGGAATTTAAAAAAATGATGATGATGTGTTGGTCTGTCATGAAAAACCAGAAACAAAACCACCTTGCACAAACCACACATGTTCAATCCCCAAACCATTCACCCCGCTTCAGAGCTTGGCAAATACCTCCACACTCGACAAGCATCTCATACAGCCTCTCCTTGACCACCTTCCCATCTTGAATGACAACCACCCGATCACACATCTGCATTACCTCGATCTCGTGGGTCACCATCACCATTGTCTGGTCAACCTTGGCATCCTGAATGGTCTCAAGCACCGCTGTCTGGTTCGCACCATCCAGCGCCAATGTACATTCATCGAGAATAAGGATCCAAGATGGACATGTGAGCACATGGGTGATTTGGAGACATTGGACTTGTCCCCCAGAGATAAGTGTTGCGTTCTTTCCAATGAGGGTGTCATATCCTCAGGAGCAATATCACAAAATCGTGCATGTTTATTTGGCATAATCTGGCAAAGATATTGTGCCTTCCAGTGTTTGGGAATGATGGCTGCATGGACCTGTTGAGAGGAAGCAATGACTGCTGTGAGTTTGGCAGCTGCCACTTTGCCCTTGGCCAATACAACCAGAAGTGGGATCATCTGGAGGTTACTAGTCACAATCAAACATGCCCAGAAGACCCTCATGATGTCACCAGGCTGATTTTTGCCCTGGAGGACCAGGTGCACTCCAAACCCAAATCCTTGGACAAACATGGTTACTGTGACAAACTTACTCATGCCAGCTGTGATACCCCAGATGGCAACAGGTGATTGAACAGCAGCGAGGACACGCACAAAAAGAGTGTGTTCATAGAGGGCTGCATTGGCAGCTTTGACCGTGCCAATATTTGACACAACGTGATAATTGAGGTATTGCAAAACCCTGCGAGAAACCCTGCACTCAAGAAAGCGCTCTGACCAGCAGTGGTGTGGCTCAGCATCATCAAGCCTTGCCAGGAAGTCTCGAAAAGATGGATAGCAGATGTATGGTGAGAAAGTTTTGATCTCAAAGTCAACAAGGATACTAGTGGTCATGTCACAGTGTGACTCCATTTGTTAGGAGACTATTGGAATGCTAAGGCTTATGCCTACTACTAGTAAATGATGATTAAGCTGGGTGGCCCTCACTGGCAGGTACCTGCACTGGGACATCAGACTTGGAGCGCAAGTTCGTCACTGGCACACTGTTTCCTGTGATGATTGCTCCATCCTACTTTTTGGGTAGATTGATCTGGTGTTTGAACAGTCAACATTCAGCCTTGGGGCCGTCATAACAAGAAGCATTTTGACTCTTGCCAGTGACGTAGTATGCTCCAAGATCTTATCCACCTAGTTAACCTGATTACCTCAAGTGATAGAGATCTCGTGATGACAGAATCCTGGTGCCAGGGCAGAGCTACAGTACACAAATGGGCAGAACATGGCATGAATGAACCTGACAGCTGGCAATGGTCTGACCACATCAATTTATCGATGGCTGCTAGTCAACCGCAGTGGTGACTAATGTCATGCTGCGCAGTAGTATCCAATGACATAACTGCTGGTCAGGAGTCAGGTGAGTGGCATTCACTTGACTCCAATTTTGGTATGCTGTGGGTAACAAAAGGTCGCTGATAACCTTCCTGGACTAAGCCAATCAGGTCACAAGCTAAAGAAAAGGGGTGAGGGTGCGATGGATCAACCCTAAAGGAATTCAAACGTGAGTTGAAGAGTGGGAGGACAAGAAACAGGAAGTCCGAGACTCCTAGACGAAGTCCAGAGTTCTGGATAGATGAGAGAAATGGATGCAAGGACACCTGAGAGACACCTGAGCATCGGGTTGTAGAGCGCGAGATGTTTGAGAGTGTGAGACATGAGTGAGAGCGATGGTAAGTCGTGCAACAGGCACCGGACTTTGTATTGGAGGCATTTGGGACAACATGGACGAGATGTTGAAATCTGGGTATTTGCTTTCTGTTCTTCTTTTACATAACCCAGATTCTAGACCTGATTACATCAGTGGTCCAGACTATCGGACACTAGGTCCGATTACACTATCACATTTGACTCATCATATGTCGTCATAGATAACAGCCATTATTGCTATTGGCTAGATAGGTTTCTTATCATTTGTCATACAATATGACTCATTCCTATCTCTTATCTTTATCTACCCTAGAGTAGAGACCATACAGGTACAAACAATGCCTGTACACTATATAGAGGGGAGCTCACTCTGTATCTCTCTCCTTAGTTCTTACACTCAGTTCTTATACAAGCTCTTCTACCTTGCTTATATATTACCTCGCTCCTCAAGCTAGCAACCTCTATCCTCAGACCTAGTGTACCTTCCTCTTGTCACTTGCATTACGCTTGTGGCACCTACTGTCCTCACAGTAGAGACAAATGGAGTACAGCACACTTTGTTCCGAGAAACAGATGATCAACACCGACTGGGCAAAAGATGTATTTGGATGTCAGAATCCAAAGATTTATAGTCTCAGAACATATTCCGGACTTAATGGTAACCAAGGACAAGGATATAAAAGATGAAACAAAACAAACAAACAAGGTCTGTGTGACCTGTTGTTCCTTAAGTCCGAGGAGAATGATCAGGAACAAACACGAGATTGTCACTATGAATGACAATGCTTACCAAACGAGCCTATAATGTTAGTTTAAAAGCCATGCAATTGATTACGAACCAATATAAAGAACACCTAATGCAATGTGGATGGACATAGGACATAGGACATGGCTCGGACTTGTGATGTGAAGGTTCGGACTTGAGATGCAAGGACAAATGTGTCGGACTTCATTCGGGTTTGATAAGAGGGCTTTGGACTTGGATGAGATGTGATGAATATGGTATTGGGTACTGGTCATGAGTGATGGGGTGGATATATGATGTCATACCAGGTTAGGGAGTGTAGCCTCCCTACAACACTGAGCAGGATAAGTGGCATTCACCCAACCCCTTCGGGTTGCAAAGCAAATTGTTAGCTAAGGAACCTTCATAGAAACCTTGTAATGGTAAGTATGATCTGAGATATATTGCACAGTCATTGGGTTGACATTGACAGCTTACCAACTTCATCATCATGAATCTATGATGACGACAACACTGTTATACTTCAAATTGGTAACTTGAATATTCTTCTTAGGAGTTTTGAATTACGACTTAACCTTCACCAGTTCATTCTCAATGGCTAGTGTTAACAACGATCTGCTTCCTGTCCCTTCTCTCAAATGGCAAATTGCACAACTGGAGATAGAGAATAGTGAACTTCGGGGTGCTGATAAGTTGTAAGATTTTTTTTGATAAAATTCCATTAGTAGGAGCATTTACTACACACCTTGCCCCAATAGACGACAATGACACAGTTCATATTGCCTTGTGGGCAGAATTATATGCCAGCTAGTCTCACTAACAGATAGGGTTGAAACAATGATTGACAAGAATGATCGTCGCACACTAGAGTCTGGTAACCCTGGTCAACATAGTCAAGAGTGAGTCACCATGTTTGTCTCTCAGATGGCAACACCATGAAGTATTCTCTTTCTTAGACAAGATTACCTTTATCGGGTCTATCTTAAACTCATTAGATGGCTGCCATCCCTTCAAGGACTCCTGCATTCTGAAGCAACTGGTGATCTTAGGGATGTCTTCCAGAAGGTAAGTCTTGCTTCAAGCTGTATTCATGCTAGTGGGCCTTACATGGCAGTGTGTCAGCTTACTAAAGGCGCAGACGGGGCACACGGCGATGATACTGCATCTCTCAAGTCAGCTGTTGCTCACTGGCTAAACGAATGTTCTCCACCACCCGACCCACCTGTCATTGCAAAATCAAAGATGTGTCATGGATTTTTCCACAGAGTGACGGGAGAGTTGTTGTGTCCAGCAGAATATGACTGGACCGATAAAATGTGAGTATTGTCTTGATGATGGTATGTACTTCACTGAAACAAGATTCTTAGTGTTTGAAAGAGTATTCGAGACCTCCATCCGCAGTTCCTTGTCACAACTCATTGTTGGCCAAAGTTCTTATTCAAGGACAGTTATTATAACAGGGACAATCCATCTGATGGTTTGTTCAAGAGTGACTTCCTCTTAAAGGTCGGCCTCCATTAGTACAGGCTGCAAGTTCTGACGATTTGGCCATGCCACATGTAGGTATTCAAACACATATCTACTTCTCCAAGCTCTGTCTCTCCTAAAGAAGGTAGCTTTGAGGACAAGAAAACTGGAACAGGAGACAAAGATGGGCCTGAATAACTCAAATTTTTGTGTCATATTGGCCCAAACCAATGACTTGGGATGACTGTGTGACTAATTCCGTTCATCACAATCAGATCACATCCATGAGGTTCACTTTCCCTTGCCACCATTCACAAACAGTGATGTTCAACTCGTTTATTGCACAGGTATCTTACAAAGATGTGTGTTCAAGTCGTTGATCTCACCTGAACATGCAGAATTCATTCTTTGGAGTGGGCAGGACAATGACGACAAGCTTGATCTCGACCAGGATGAGTCGGACCGAATGTTCACACTTGAAGTCACAATAACCAATGATCAAGAGTCTGTGGTCACCCGCAAGGGCTTTAGGGTATGTTTGAAGTGGGTTTTGAGCAACAGTGTTTTGGCTCATACATATCCTAGGCTGTTTCACAGGTGATTACACTTTCAGAAGTACATGCGGGTGGTCCAGACTCTACACAATCTGCACCTCCACGTACCATGTCTGCTGTATGGCGAAACAATACAAGGGTTCACCACTGTGGAACACCAAGAAGCAAAGGTCTTACAGGGTCACTTCAAAGGGCAGACAATTGAGAGATTGCAACTCCAAGGACTTTTGTAAGCATACAGCATTGTTCAAGGAAACCATGTTCTCACTCCTCTCTCAGGGACTGGTAGACGTCTGATCGCCTTCTTTTGAACGAAAGCTAGATGACGATGTGTTAAGAATACTGGTCCGCTCCAAGCTCGAAATGTGTCTTCCAAATGTAGGAAATGAAGAGAAGACTCCAACATTATTCAGTCCACATCTGAAATGAGGGTGAGGGCAGAGATTAAGAGAGTGTCTGGGCTATTGCAAGCCAAGTAAGTATATTTGCTTGTATTTGTTTGTACAGTCAGCCAGTCCTGATTGATGAGTCACTGGCACACACTTCATGGGTCCACTGAAGGGCCACATCAACTACATCAAGTATGTGCTGTGTCTTCTCTTCCTCATGGGACAAAACAACTCGCTGTTGGAACATGACAGTAGTAGGGACACGCTCTCAACTCCTTGACATGGATTTTCCTGCCGTGTTCGCTCAGGATGAGGTCATACATCACGTACAACAGTTCAAGGTCAGTCTTTGTTGGTCAAAATCTCTACCATACAACTCAGACTGATGGGGAGTTTCAGCTCAGCACCAATGGTACCCAGAATCATTTAAACATGTCCATCTGCCCTATGCGCTTGATCTCACCAAGTTTGACCATGATATAACCATATGTCGTCACCCGTCGTCACCTTTCTCTTCTCTGTGCAGTGCTTACATCCACCATTAGAACACTGAATCACACTTTTATGTGTCCTTTCAGCAATGGAAACAGCTCAATTTATCACTCTCATTTATCTGATTTGTGCAGAGGGCTGATCCACTCTCCCTTTCCATGCCCCTCCTCTTACATAACTGGAGAGACATTGTCAAGCTATGGATGGCCACAGTGGATGCCGCTGATGATGAAGGGTTATGAATGCTTCTCGAGTGTGTCAACCCTCTTTTACCCCTTATCTCTCTTGCTCATTCGGTCCCAGCCTTCTTATCGCAATCCCCTTGCTCATGGCATTGCTAGCAACACTGTTGGGGCTTTTTAGCTACATTATCATGCCATCCATACATTTGGATCTTTACAGCAAATGTGGTCCTCCTTTCATGCTATCCTACCAAATTGTAGTCCCAAAGTACAATACGCTGCTGCTGCGTCTGTGTTACACCATCTGAAGACCTCTGCATGAGAACAGGCAATTTTTCTCATGGCCAACAATCTCGATGGCATAGAAAGTGCCAGTGCCTGGATGCTCGTGTTTGCTTGCACAGTGGGCCTACCTCACTTTTCGTTCTTAGAATGTGCTGATTTCTTTTCCTGTTATACACAGTCTGTCTCCTCAACCCTCCACACAACTTCACCTTCAATAATGGGACCAGCCATTGACTGCTATCTGACCTGTGAAAAATCTGATTTACTGTACACTGTTTATGATGGTTACTCACTCACTTCTATCATTCACCACCGCAAGGGTGCTGATCAGTTGTCTGGTATCACTGAGATACTCGTAGCTCAACTCTTGACTTCTGTCAGCCAGTTGCCAGCAAGCGACACAAACAGAATGCCTCCGCCATATATTACAGCTGATCAGTATCATTTGTAGTGTACACCAAGGATCTCGATTGTCACATGAGTCCTCTTGTCCTCTTCCTACCTGTCCTGTTACTATCCATTCCTTGTTTGAAGCACCTCAATTGTCACAGCTACCATCTGTCCTGCCGGATATTCAAATTTCCCCTTCAATCCAGACCGCTCTCCTTGACTTTTCACTCATGGTCCTTACAGCAGGAGATATGTCCATGGAAACGAGCACCGGATGTATATTGATCATGGAAGCTCTCAAAGTACCCAAGTTTGGAGTGTTGCTTCTTGGCACTCTCACTGAGCCATTTTGGGGAGGGTGGAAAGTTGTTGCTCTGGTGAGGCCTCTCGTCCTTGGCCAAGTGATTTGGGAACACCATTTGGGTATGCCTCTTCAACAAGTTGCAAGCAGTTGCCATAGCGGTCAAGACAAGTGGACTTCCCCAGTGGCTGAACAAGAACATCAGACAGGATGTGAACAATGATCTTCGGAAGAGGAATGGACATGGAGAGATGGTACCATGCACAGAATGAGAGCTGTGATCTCGAGTTGGCTAGATCAGGATCACAACTGGAAGGTGATTGTCCTTGTGAGTGTCAGGTTTTTTTTTTTTTCAATGTTGGATGTATCAACACCATTCTCTTTGCCCATAGAACCAAAAGCCTAATGACTGATTTGATCTTGTTTCATACAAGATGCAGCTGCTCTCTTGGACAGTGTGCCTCGCTTGCAGAGAAACACAACCATGAACTTGTTCCCTTCTTCCTATCACTGGCGGTCAATGATGACAACATATCAAATCTTCCCCGCTACAAATTACATACATGCATGGCTCACATTGTTCAGTAAGTTCACCAACCACAAGGGACTCCACGCTATGGAGACCCTCTTGACCGTCTACCGCGCCTTCTTGTCCCATCCCGATGGAACACTGCGGGTGGTTGCGCTCAGCTGTGTGTTGACATACAAGCATCCCAACCTCACGAGGCATGAGGAGACTCTTCAGCATCTCCTGGATGATATGCTATGGCTGGACAAGCTTGTGCACCTCAAATTTTCTTTGCTAGATGCCACGGACTGACCAATGTTCGTGGACACGACAATTTGCCTCCTCTCTGGAATCATGCTGGAGAAAAAGGGGATGCTCCAAGGGAGGGGATAGAAGAGCTGTGGTGCTCAGTGTGCTGGCCATGTGCACAGAGGACGAGCTCAGGTTACTCATCGACCTGTGGCTGAAGCCAATGGGATTGAGCAATCTGGCCTGGGAAGAGGAGAGATTTGTACTGACCAAGATGCCCTTGAGTGTGTCTTCAAAGCAGGAGGTTGGGTTTTTGAACCTGTTGTCCCAGGTGTTGCGGTACCTTGGGCTGAGGGTTGTATCACACCGGTCTGCTCTTCTTGGAACTACCATGAACCTCACTGCATCCACAAAAACCCGATTAGGAGACTCGAAGCAAATGAGGTGCCGGTAGCATCTGGCAGGCACTCAACAAGGAGCGCTACCTCAATCTCTCTCCTTGCGGTTGGCTACCGGTCTTATACAATGCATTGCATTTCATGCAGGACCCAGAGGAACTCACTGTTTGCAACAAGGAGGCAGTTATGTTGGGCACGGACACACATGTCGTCATGGAGTATGGTGAAGAGCATGCAGTCAAGATCCAAACATCACCCGTCGTTCCATCTGTGGACGTTCAAAAAGTATCCAATGCCATCAACATACGCCTCTTACCAGCATTACTCAGCTACCTAGAGAACCAAGATGAGAATACCTCCATCAGCCTCTGTGAAGAACTTCTAGTAACTACAACACATCATGTCCGCCACTGCATTGTAACTGCACGTACTACAGCAATTTGGGCAAGTTCAAGTAACTCATTCCCTTGGTACTAGACAGGTCACATGCACCTCATGCAAATGGCCTGGGGAGCGATTCGAGAGGGCCTTAAACCTCAACCCTATACAACAACCCTCCAATTCACAAAATTGTCACTACCAACTACTCTTTTGACATGCTTCAAGATGGCATGGCAGAAGCAGTAGGTAACCTTTATGTTCACCACCCATTGATGGTCAATGTCCTCTCTCAGCTCTCCAAGCTCCTACTCGCCCTTTCTACAATATTCTTTGCTCTGAGCTGAAGAAATACCCTAATCAGTCTCCATGACCATCTCGTGCTTGCCACCTCTGATCGAGCAAGTGAGCCAACACCACGACAGGCACCGCCTTGGAAGATCAACCTATGGGATGAACAATCATGGTGAAACAAGGCATCTCTTGTTCACAACACACCCTATATACCATATCCATCCCTTCCGACACCGATAATCCTGATCCTCACACCAGAACCCCGCACACTCTCCATTTTCCACTTCTCCTATGCATTGTCTTTTTCCCCTGCTCTGATACTAGACTCTGCTACATCATTGTCCCCAACTTGGGGGGTGGTACTTCACACGAAATCCATCTACCCACCCACTGTTTCCAAAGGCACTGCCCACGTCCACATTCTAGGCAGGTCATATGTGAGAGGATGTGACCCTTCTCACCCAGGGCATTGTCGCTTGGGCTGAGAAGCGCATGACAGAGGACTGTTGACACAGAACGCAGTGGCAAGGGTTTGCCAAAGACGTGGGCATAGAGGCATGGGTGGTAGCCAAGTTGTAGCCTGTGGTATCCTTGGGTGTGGAAGGGCCCCTCACTTTGGTTGACCATTACTATTGAAACATGTTGAGAGATGAATGTGCCTTGATCGTCAGACTTGTCACCACTCATTGCCTCAATAGGAATAGTTTTCTATAAGGGAGCAAAGAGGTCTGGGTGTGCCCTACAAGCTGCAGCATGTTGGTTGCACAACTCATGCATAAGCTGATGGCCAGGAAGATCCTCACGGTTTGGTGCCTTTGGTCTCGAACATTTTATGCCCCAACTCACAATAGAACAGTTCTTCGTTGGAATCAGCAGTCCCGTGTAACTGGTTGTATTGTACACAGAATGTGCGCAAATGTGCTATGATCCAGGCACGCTGCAATGCTTTGATCTCAAGGGACCTCTCCATGTAGTAGCATTATGAGTCCAATAGTTTATTACAAATCTGATTATTATTTGTATGCCTTCTTGGCAGGCTGTTGCGATGCAAGGCTTGCCTTGTCACAATTATCCAGCTTCAACTTCTTTGGCCCCTTAGCACCGGTGGGCGAACCTTCTGAATGCCTCTTGACTGAAAGCGATTGTAAGCAGATTGCAGAGCCCACAAGCACCTTCATAATAGCAGAGTAGATCTCCTTTGTCTTAGCATGTGCATTGACAACAAGCTCATCGTTAATTGCGATGTTGGGATATGATTTCTCCACTTCTGCATAGAGCTCTCGCAGCACCGCTACACAATGCATGAAGGGCTTCCAGTGTTCTTTGAATGTCGATGAAAGCATTTGATGGCTTGCTGTAGTACAGATTCATCAGTGAAGAAGCAGTGGTGTGATACCTGGCTGATTGCAGAAGGGAAAGCCTTGGTAGCGTACCTCAGCTGGTCATCAGGTGTTGCAGTAGGTGACTCTCCATCGGTGTGCAAAAAAAGGACCCATATAACGGCCCACCAACTAGACTCCAGATCATGGAGAAAATTCATATGAAATGGAGGGTCTTTGAAAACATTGTCGTCAGGATTAAAAAAGTGCGCAACATGAACCATCATAATCTGGTTTAAAATGGTAGCACTGAGATTCCACTTCAATTGCCATGAAATGCATTGTGCCCTGCCAATCATGAGTTACAGCAGACCAGATTGGATATGCCTCACCGTTTGAACATCATGCATAATACTTGTGTCGAATTTCTTTGTGTATTTGAGATTGGACAGCTTGCCGATCTTGGCCTCTTTGAACCAAAGTACATTGGTAACACTGAAATCATGGTGCAGCCAACTGGATTTGTGCAAATAAGACAGTGCTAGTCATCATGTAAATAGTTGCACAGAAACGAACCATGAAAACTACTTATCTTATGCACCATCCAAACATTTCAAACTGTCATCCAGACAAGCCACATCCTTGAGGGTTTCCCAGCATCTTTGAATGCCGTGTGGGTGTGTACCTTCATTGGGAGCTCCTGCATATACTGTGCGCCAACTTTACATCACGGGATTACAAGAGAATAGTTAGACTCCACATGCCCCACACTCAGTGTATCATATCTGAAGCATTGTGGAGAGGACGGGCTCCACATCGACATCAATCCACTCAAGTTTATCTAGGCCCACAAACACCAGCGCCGTGTCGAGCTTTCCAAAGATCTCAACATCCTTGGAAATGCACACTTGCACAAAATATTTCCTCGCATCCTGCTGTCCAAATTTGGCCTTGATGTCTTTGAATATATTTTTTCCAGAATTGCACCCTCCATATTGTGGTCATGATCTCACCAAGAGTCCTTTATTGTGACGACCGTCCCATCCTTGCCCTTTGCTTTGTACACCCTAGTGCCATGACCAAGGACCGCATCTGCACCATACATAGCAAGTTCACCTATCGTAGTGAAAACCTCGCTGCTAATTGTACATTTGTATTGAACTTTGTCACCATCGTAGACACATTTGACAGTGGGATCCCATCTGAGTCCCACTTCATCTTGGCATGCAATCAAGTAAAAGAGAGCAATCACGACATTGATTTTCTGATATAATCACTAGTATTAGGAAACGAAAATTCAATGAAATTAGATGCCATACCATTGTGAAATCAAGCAGCTTCAAGGCTACCAGGTATGCACAATTGTGGCACCAGATCCGCATGTCCTTGTCCTCGATTGTGATTCCCAAGGTGAAGTGGCGACATGGATCTTCACACATCATATTGTTCAAGCTCCATATTATCTTTGCTTCATTCTGATGCAACAAATTAACAAAGCCTTTGCAATGAAAGGGAAAATCACACGTCATTCTTTGCATCCCGTTTGTTTTTCCTCTTAAACTCGAAAGGGATGGTAATGTTCCACCCATGCATCTTACTTGAGGCTCCATCATGCTTGTACAATATGTATGCATCCGGACGGGACGTGTTTCTACATGCTGAGGGGAGAGTTTTGGATGACATTGTCTAATAAGTGAGTTTGCACATAGATGCTTGTTCAAAAATCTTTGACACAATATGGACAAGTGGTTTGAAAACAGTATCCTCCTTATTGCCTGATTCGCCTGGCATGATGCAGAATTGGGTCCACCGCGAAGCAGCATTGGAAAGCATCAAAAAAATGTTGGCATCTATCAACTTCTGGTGTATCTGTGTTATGTCCTGGATATAATCACTGAATATTGAATGGACAAGAGTATCGTACGGGACACTGAGATACTTCTCAAGGTCAGTGAGGACTGCCACACATCCTAGAGTGAGGTCTCCGCTGTGGTCACCACTCTGCGAAGTGGCCCGCAGTTTTGGCACTGTATCGGAAACAGGAAGGAGCTGGGATTTTGACTGTGGTGTTGTGGGGCTGACATCAGCCATGGTAGAGGACTGACAGCAATACATTGTGGGAAATAAAATCATGCATCATCAGTGACGGTGTCACTGATTTTGATCTGCAAAATGGTCGAAATGAACAACTGGTTCTATAGGTGGCGGTGGGATTGTGTGGGATGCTCCAAGAACAACTTGGTTTGTTTTCAGAGCTCTCTTCCTCCTCTTGGTAGAGGTGGACTGGGCTTGTCGGGGTGCTGGTGGGCTTCAGGTATAATTGGGGTTGATGATGCTGATGCCTGAATGCCTGAACTGGAAGACACATGCGGGTATTTCTCCTTGCAGCTTCTTGTGCTTGGCAGCATGAGGCAGACGCTCAAATGACAGGGGTATAATCCTCATCCTAAGCATCATCAGGCCACCACTTGCACTTTTCAACAGCTGGTGATTGCTGCTCATTTCTGGAGTGGATGGTACCTTCAATGAAAGGAGTCAGACACGGGGTAGAATAAGAAATACATTGAAACACGCACACACTATGCTACCATCACCCACATCTCTCAGCTTTGGTTTTGGCTTCAGCTTCTCATTCTTCTTCACCTCCCATTGACCACAGCTGGGTCCATGCAATCTTCTTTGCCAATCCATGACGTAAAGAATTTGAGTGTTCGTGCGAGTGGCCCCTCAGTTACTTTGCAACAGAGTCATTGCCAAGAATTATTTGGAAAATTTCTCTGTGCTCTAGACCAGCGGAGCTACCATAAGCATGCAACAGACTTACCAACACTTGAAATCTCACCTTATCTTCCTTCTCTCTTCGAGACCCGTGGATCGGTGGGAGGGTTCACTGGAATTATGTCAATTTTCACAAACAATCAGAGCGATGAGAGCACACTCAGAAGGCACTGATCTGACTAGACGTTTTTCTTTACTGAGCGGTCTTTCAACGACCAAGGTTCTCTGTAGTTGTCAATGTGAGTAACGTCTTCAAGAGGTCTTCAATGTGGTCTTCAATAGGGCACTTGCAATGTCAATGAGTAAAGGAGTGTGGTTTAACCAAAGTGGTTATTCAAGAGTAAGAACCAAGGGAAACAACAAAAGAAATAGACTAGAGTACTTTATGGAAAGTACTACTATTTATACTACAAGAGACCGTGCACAGAACAAGATGTGACTATCTATAACAAGCAACTAATATGCTCACTGGTTACCATGAGGTGATAAGAGCTGTTAATGCTATTGGACGATAAGGAAAAGTGAGTCAATAGGAAATGCACGAGGTATCCATGAGGATGCAATGTGTGTGCCACGAGGTACACAGCCAATATGGGGGATAAGGTCATGTGACCTATCATGTGACGAGATGTGATAAAAGATCACATGACTTGATAAGATACGGTTTATCTGATAAGTCAATGGGTCAATAAAGGCAAGGAAAAAGGAAAAGACAATAGGCAATATGGGCAAGTGCAACAGGTCTTGATCACCTTCGTCACAACGTTACTCACGTGCAGCGCTCCAGGCTGGGGCATCATCTTCCATTATTTACAGTGGTTTTCAAAAGTTTGTGGAATTTGACCAAATTGTTTGCAATTTTGGGCCATCACGTATCATCACGTGCACAGAACCCCAAATGTAACCTGGCTACGTATCAGTACTACTAGTGGCTTTTTTTTTCACATCACCATGCCTGTGTCGCCATCCCGAACACTGGAACCTGAGGAGAACTCGGAAGTTGAACAGGTATTCTCCATGTCGTTAATTGTCTATTCCAAGGTCAGGAAAATACTTCGAGGTAAAGCTACCTCAAAGGAAGAGAAGACAACGAAAACAAAGGAACTTTCGTTTGCCATCAAGTCTTTGAACTATACCGAATTTTTGCAGGGTATGCTTGAAAAGCATGGCCAGGACGACTACGAGGTCACCGTGAAGAAACATTACCCATTTAGATACACTTTACCGAAGATAAAAGGGTATGTTTTTATTTGTTCATTACACGACTCAGACTCATGGTGAATGTAGGCAACATGTTGCGGATGCGATCAATGTTGATAACATTGCCGACTACAAGGAAATGGTGATGAAAATCAATGAAAGCAAGCCAGCGGTCATCAAAATCCTTGTCGACATGCGAGACATTCAGAAGCTGCCCCGAGCGCATTCTAGCTCCGAGAGCGGGGCCTCAGAAGCGTTCCCCAAAGCTGTTTGTATATTTTTTGTTTGATATACAATATACTAACTATTGTCTAGGATAAATCCAATACTACGAAAGCCGACTTGAATAGCCACTTGGGTCGGTGGTGTATCATGCTTCAGCAAAAGTACAAAAATGAGCATGACAATGGGTTCACATATGTTGGGCCTTTCGGACCTATGCCTCTGACAGGGCCAATGATCCTTGATTGGGCTCGCGCACTCGAGGCCAGTCAAGCTACCATACATGTCCCGCCCAACATTGACTCATTCAACCCTGCAAATAAAGCCTCGATCATCCATGCAAAGAGACTGCAACCACCACCGCCACCATCCCCAATGCCTGCTATTGACATCAACTCCCTAGCATCTGTCCTTCTGATTCAAGCCATGACGAAATCGGGGCTGTTCCCTTCCACTGCCAGTCCAGACATCACGGCTCCAGCGACCCCATCTATGCCAACTCCTGAGACACCAAGTCGACAGAGGACCACTCCCACATCAGAGCTCATTCCGTCTTCATCCCACTTGACAAGCTACCTCAAGTATGCTGAGAATCACCTGGGCGTCCGTCGTGCGCTAACTTACAAGAATGTGCTGGAACTCAATGGTATTGGTCCGGACATCCTTCCGGATGTTGACAACAAGCTTCTCGCTAGTCTTGGCATTTCTGCAGGTGATGTCATTCGCTTGAAGAACGGGAGTACGCCATGGTGGAACGGACCTGAGGCGAAGCAATACAGTGGCATCAGGGACTAGTGATGGTTTATCTGGTGAGGAGCTGCTGGTGAAGAAAAATGTTTCTATAAGAAGAGATTTCACAATGGAGGTGGTGCAACATTCAGTGGGCCGCCGATGTGAGCTGATGATGGTGAAACTTTGGCAAACTTGGACTATGATCTTTTTTATTTTTGTGACTCACAGATGCAGTGGCTCCCTGTCCTGCGTGGCTTTGCTGTTGATGAAGACGGAGATGATGAAGAACCACCATTTGGTTTATAGTTGGATCTTTGCATGTAACAAATCAAACATTGCACATACATTGATTACATCAACGAGAGATAAAAACATGCCCGAAAATGCTACAAAAGACAGTCTGACATGCTATACAATGTACCCAGATGCCCAAAAATACCCCTCTGCTTTATCAGGGGTAATGTTCTGACAAGCACGAATGATAGATATCACAGATGAATCTTCAGATGCATGCCGACGGAGGTAAGCCTTGATTGATGAAAATGCTTGCTCAATGGGATCGTAGTTGGGCGAGTGTGATTGTACTTGATAACAGAACTACTCATTGCAAGCACGCTAGGATCTACCAGGCAACCTCCAGAACCTCCTATTGTCCTAGATAGGATATTGGGTCGTTACACGTTTGAGATGACACCAAACTGCTGGTATAATTTGAGGACAGGGTAGACCAATGATTTTTTGACGCCTAGTCGGCTACTGATTTCCTTGACAGACAAACCATCATCATGGTATAGGAAAGGAATTCGAGCCTTCACGTCCTGGGGCATCCAGCGCTTGGGCATATGTAGAGCATCTTGAAGCGTGATGAGTGAGGACGAGACGCCAGTGAGCGAGGATGAAAATTGACTGTTTTAGTTTGTTTATTTGATTCAGGGTCCTGTGCACTTGACGATATGTGATGGCCCAAAATTGCAAATGATTTGGTCAAATTCCACGAACTTTTGAAAACCGCTGTAAATAGGATATGGTGCAAACAGTCACTGTGACTTTTCACAGTGTTATTAACAGTGGGTGTTTGGAGGGTCAAGTTACTAACACATATTCACAGTTAGTAACTACACTGTTATTAACTAGTGAAAAAGTAGTTTTACACAGTGTGAATAAAAACTTTGTAGTGGAAAACCGTGAAAAATCACCAGTTCCAATCTGGAGCACTACCATAAACGCCAAGACTCACAGGCTTTTCCATGGACGTTGCTGGTGCATTCTGCAACCCAGGGACTGGCATAGTTGTAAGAATATAAAGTAAATACTGGGAGTCGAGGTCAATGTCTTCATCCATGCACACGACTGTCTTGCTAAGGTGTGCCATGTTGCTGAAGTCTGAGTCCACTGGTACCATCTCCAAGTCATGGTTATCCTCATGATGATTAGCCTCTCCGAGCTCATATGAGAAAAGGATAGGTTGACATCCACCGAGTTAGCAATAGTCATGGATGCCACTCACTGGTAGTGTTGCCAGTGGTATGTATCTGCCTGTAGAAGTGGAGGTTGTTCATCCTATTCCTTGATGATCAGGTTCTTACCTGAGTACTTGATCACTTGCGTCGATCCTGGTATGATGTCGTTACTCAAGCTCTGGGTCGAAGGTATGACAGTTGTTGAGGTTGAACTTGAATGTTGAGTGTTGTGTGGTGCAATATTGGTCATGGTCTGGTGTCATTGTCTACTCGCGCTGCCACACTGGTGGTATGGAGTGTGAATGCGGGGTCATCACTGCAACAAACAATTCACTATCATTATCATTGTGCATAAGAGACAGGGATGTAACACACTAGATGGGCTGAAGGAATAACAGGCAACGAGAAGTCGTCTGTGCATGGTGGGCTGTGTGGCCATCCATAGATGATGATAGACATAAAACCCAGAGTTATGGTTGCCTCTATACAGTGTGAAGGGGACTGATGGTGATGGGTGGCTTGACTTGACCGCTCCATGGAGGTTCTTGCTGCTTCTCTTTTCCCTTTTGACATTTTCTTATTTGGGTTTGTTTTTCCTTCAAGGTCACCGCTGCCACTGCCAACTTCAAGTTGGAGATAAAGATTGGGATCAGGATTGCCATCAACAGTCCTGTCAACCTTCCCACCCTTGGGCTCACCCATCTCTGGTCACCCCAGCCTCCATCACAATCTGATGATGATTGCAGCTATCCTCCTCACACTCACCCCTACATTCTGTTGGATTCTGGTTCCTGGCATGATCATTGCTGGTATTCAGTCTCAACGACTTGGCTGTAAATGCAACTTTGGATGCCACGGCCGTCTGGGGCTGCCGCAACGGTCCTGTCTGCGACAATAGTGGACATCAGTAAAGACTGTCAAAATAAACTTTTATGGCAGTCAAGGCAGAATTTCCAATGAGCTTGGATGTCATGTATCGATCTTACAATTCATCATAATGATATCATGCCTTGCAGACATTTTGGTGATGGGATTCCTGACCTCGTTCAAAGAGAATGACAAGAAAGTTTTGATGAGGTAAGTATTTGTGATCCTCTTGATGTCCTATAACTTAGATTGCATAATTGGAGCAGTAGTTCTGTATACCTTTGAGACCAATCTGTTGATGAGGTGAATTATTTTATGTGGTTCTTCAGCTACTTCCCGCCCAGCCTCAAAGCATTGAATGTGGAAATTGAAGTAGGTCATTGATGGGAACGATTGGATATGGTGTGTAGATGGGTGGTCTCATTGTCGGAAGCTGATCTTGCATGGGTACAGGTGACATTGAGGAGCCGAGGACCCTGCAAGAGAATCTGTTGACACTTCTCAAGGTGTGATACATTTTTCCCATGTGGAAATGCTACTAAACCTCGAGTGACAGACCTCTGCTGTTTTCTACGGATAATGTTTTGGTTGTCGACCTCAGGAAGTCTGAATCAGTTCGTCTGTATTTCCACACTCGTTCAATGGGCCAGGTGCAGGAGAGAGAAGCCAAGGAGTGGTTGAGATGGCGACCTGGGAACCAGGTCATCTTGATGGGCATGCTCGCTTCAGATGTACCTGGTGTGTGTAGCATACATGTTTTCCTATCTATCATTTTGATCACAATGAACAGACCAATGATGTAGGTCTCAAATATTGTGGTGAAGCTGAAAGAAGGGAGTTGGACAATTGAGGCACCATTGTTAGCATTTGACATCGTGCTCACCAACTATCAATCTCGTCTTCATACCTTGTACATTGTGGTGAATACTTGCCCCTATGACTACAGTGTGAAAGAGTTACTCTGGGGCTGTTATGGAGCAAGAAGCTTACTTCTACTTCTATCACTTCTTGCTTTTCTTGAGGTGTTTCTCCTGCTGACCGATGGGGAAACTCTGCTTTTCCCTCTCCCACAGACAAATCTTGCTCATCATCTTGTCAACATTCAATTCTGATAACATCTTAGAACTTTCTCACTCAAAATATGCACATCTGCTTTGTGGTAGATGCCAAGCCCTATGATTGTAGGTTTGGATGATTTTCATGAGACTGCCAAGGAAGGGAGAACCTCACTTCTGGCTGTTTCTTGGTTTCCTTCACCATAGTGGCTTGGTATTGCATGTCGGGAATGGAAAGGGAAACTTAATGACAGATTGAGTGTGACAATACAATGGTACAGCAAGGAGTGCAGGCAAAGCATTTTTGGAGGGAATGTTGATATGACATATTGCAGTATCTGGCACAGGAATGCTTGTTTGGGCCAGTGACTGAATGGTATATACATACCTCGGCAGTATTAGCAGTGGTAGGGCAAAAGGTACAAAAGCAGTGTTACCTGTGGAGTTCCCTTGACTATTGAAATTGTTGACTTGGAAAGCATCTGTTCAAGTCATGCTTCTATGTGGACATGTAGCTACTACAACAATATTCATGTCTGTGGTGTATATATGTCTTTGGTCTCTTTCTAAACAGCTGGGATATAGCCAGTGTCAACTTCATGCAAATGTAGCACATAGACTATCAGGTCTGAAAGTCACAATGTCCATACAGGGTGATGATCAAGGCAATTGGGCAAGGTAGATCCTCTTCAACAGACAGACCTGTGGTTTGTTCCCTTTGTCCTTGTAGGTTCAGGCAAAGAGGTACTAAGCAGATATACTGTGCTCATTTTTCCTGAACCCATTTGAGTTGATGTCACACATCCTTGCATCTTGTGGATGTTTGTATAAACAGTTTGGTTCACTTCTGGTGTTGTGAACACAGGGAGGACCTTAATGTCACTGTCAGGGATATTTACAGTGCTGCAGCTTGTTTGTCTTATGCAACAAATATCTACGTTGATGGGAAGGCTTATACACATAACTAAAGCTAAATTGCTTTCCAGGGTGAATTGAATATACATGATTCAATAAACCTCAGTATATATGAATAATCAGTGTTGTGAAATTGGAGATACTCATGTTGCCCTAACTCTGCTAGCTTGGTGGAATCCAAGGCTTGAACATCAAGCTATATATTCTTTCACTCTTTGACAGTGGAAAGCTCTGTGTGAAGATGCATCCTTCGCTCCCAATGGATTGCAAGAAGCTCAGTTGAGGGAGCCATCCTGATCCCCAACCATACATGATGCATGTGAATTTAGCAAACTCGTGATTTTTCTGGTACCTGCTAACAATAACCTTGATGCTCACCATCCCAGCCATGCAGCACAGGTTGCCACAGGAATGCTCCAAACCCCAAAGTGCACCCTTTGAAGATGACATAAAAAACACCAGCTAAAAAGGTCAGCCCTGGAAGTCTTGCAGATAAAGATAACAAGTATATGGGAAAGGATACTTTACTCTCTGAGAATCTGGCCCTTGAGAACATCTTCAACGGGTTGGTGGTGGAAATAGATTTAGACTTTCACCTTCATCCACCTGTAGCATAAATGACATAGTGGTTGTGGGATTCACTGACAGATTTGTGAATGTGAGTCCAAAGCATAAATAACTGCTGGAAATAAATGAGTACCTGGTAAACTGGAAGTGATAAGTGGCTGCACCTTTGAACTATGCGACATAGGCAGTTGAAGCACCCTTCTGTGCTGGGTCCATCTCCTGCAGCAAAAGCAACCAATCCCCTTACACTGCTCATTGTTGGCAGCCACTGCCAAGCATTAGGCCCAAGATGGTCAGATATGATCTACCCATTATGAACTGAATGGCTGTGGGAACAATACAATGAAATCTACTGCATGAATGTTGTCAAAGGTGACTATGTGATGCTTTGCTAGTTGATTCTTCTATTCTGGAATTGAGTAAAATAATAATATCTGAATGCACACCATCTCCAATTAAATCCATGGCATGTCCATTTGCCAGAGGGACATGCATGATCAACAGAGAGGCAGTGGCTGATACAAACTAATGCAAGCCCTGAGCAACAGAATGTGAATGAAACAATGTAATCTACCAGACAACAGTCATTGATGAAAGGAGACCTCATATGAAGCATCAGCAAATCATGATTCTATTGTGCTATGCTGTGAGACACCACATAGCAAGTGACAGTTGTCACAGCATCACATAAAGGTCCCTCCCCTGTGTAGTCATGGCATAGAGCACAAAGTACTATATGGATTTGGTAAAGCTGTGCCAGTCTGTACAAATCCTAACACACTGTACTGTTGAAGTGCCTGTAGAGTGCCTACAGTAGACTCAGGGGGGGGTTCAGCCAATTCACTTGGTTTTCAAGTAGTAGAATTAAAAAACATGTATTTTTGTAGCTAAGTACAGAATACATGAAATACTAACTATGTGTTGGCTGTCCACTGTGTAGTTGTCATTGTCGTCAGTTTGGTGGTGGTCATACAGTGGTCATGCCACCATATCACTGCCATTGTCACATCATCATTAATAGGGTGGTAGCAGCCATGCAAGTTGTTGTCAATGATGTCAGGGTGGTGGCAGTGCCACCATGTTGATGTCATTGTCACATTACCACCATTGGTGTTGGGGTGGTGGTGACAGTGCCACCATGCTGTCATTGTCATTGTGCGACTTGCATTGTTGCCATTGGAAAGTGGCCATGCCACCAAGTTGTCATCATTGTTGGGGTGGTGGTAGCAGTGCCATTGTTGACTTGGTGATAGTACTGCTGTGTTGTTGTTAACATGGTGGTGGTTGCCACAGCGCATTATTGTTGTTGATAATGTGGTGGTGGCAGTAATGGATATCAAGTGGGTTTGAAGATAGTGGAGTGACACAGCCTGAGGTTGGCGTTAGCATGACACAAAACATGATTACATAATCCATAGCTCATGAAAATTCAACAAGTCCCTGCCAAAATATGTTAGGCTACTTAATTCAATTAGTATTTATGTACTATTAGAATCTAGGTATGTAATGATGCTGTTGGACTGTGTTGGGTGAGCCAGCAATCCTGTCATGTTGTCAGGGTGATATGCTGTAATCTTATGCAATTTTCTGTGATAGCCTGAGAATTTCTAGATAAATTGGAGTTTTGCTGATGCTTAGTGTGTAGAGACCCAAGTGGCTGCAAATTACTGTACATTATGCTGTAATTGACTGTCACACTCAGTCACTAAGTCAAAATCAGAGATTGGGTGATATGGGGCATAGCCATGGTGGTGGTCAGGTGAGCTTCATGACTTGAAGGACATAACTGGTTGGGACATAGTCCGGTGGCAGCAGTCGATCAGCAAGATGAAGGGAGACCCAACCACAGTAGGGTGTGGCCATAGCAGTGGTCCAGTGGGGCTTGCAGCTTGAAGGACATGACTGGTGGGGACGTAGTCCAGCAGCAGCAGTCAGTCGGCAACATGAAAACTAAAACATGAGCTGTGCTACTTGATAAGATAGCAAGTGTGGGGAGTGGCTTGAAAGAAAGGCATGCTGTGCCACTTTCCCTCACTTGTCTGAAGACATTGCTCTGGTGGTTCACTTATATCTCATTACACAACAGAGCTGCCAGCATCTTCCAATGTCATTTGTGCCATGCCAGAGCCAACACATTACTGGTGTATATGCCACAGATATTCCAACAGCACTTGAAGGCTCTTGAACACACTCCTTATCTGGCAGCGAAACATTCATGAGGGTGATGATAACAAGAGGTTGTGACACAGCCTTCCGGATGTTCCAACAAACTTCATGCATTTCTTGAGACTGCAGACACCTGGGTGGTCTGACTACATGATGCCCACAGAACTTGTCAGCAGGTAACCATACCACCTGTAAGGGATCAGCCAAGGTCACCCCTGATTCAGAAGTCCTGCTCATCTACAACTTTTGGCAGGAATAACAGGACCAATGTGAGCTAGGTCTGCTCCTGGTGACATTCCAGAGGTCAGGGAGGTAGCAAGGGCACAGGTGCCCCTTGGTACTTAGTTTAGGATTGTTCTAACCATGGTAAGATACCCCAACTAGTCAAAAATGGATTCAAAAAGAAAAGCAGCAAAGCTGATTCATGAGTGTATGATGTCAAATTGTGAGTGAGAAGTCTCATGAAGTGAACAAGGGGGCAGATGATGCTCAACTGCATCACCTATACATACCAGTCAGCTGGAGGTGAGTGAAAGATTCAAACAGAAGGTGTCAAAATGAGGATGATGTAAAAACTGTGCAAGATGGTAGCAATATTAAAAATAATATATGCAGTGAAAGTCTGGGGCATGGCCATGCTACAGTGAGGAAAAAAAAAAAAGGAAACAGGATAGAACATGAGAGGATTCACAAAGAAAATGGAAACCATACAAAGAATGGTAGCCATATTCATCACTGGGGGCATGCAATCCTCTGGCACTGATGTCATGTTTGCACATGCTGACCTCCTACCCATTCCAGTCCTCATCCACAAACACATCAGAAGAGCAGCACTCCAACTCGCAACACTACCACCATCTCACCTACTCTCAAAGGAAATCAAGAGTACAATTAGAGAAAGGAGACAACCCAAATCACCCCTCCACCACATCATGGAAACCTACCAGTACAACCCCAACATAATCAAAACAATCTTACCAGTGGTGATCACACCCAAATGGATCCCCAAGATCTGAATCAACATGAAGGACAGCCTAGAAATGGCAGCAGCACAAGAAGAAGAAGTCTGCATTTACTCAGATGGATCAGGACTAAACATGACCATAGGAGGAGCCACAGTGTTATGGCACAGAGGCAGAACCTCATGAACCTTGTGAATGCACCTAGAAATGGAGAAAGACCACACAATATATGAAGGAGAAGTTGTTGGACTCATACTTGCTATTGAACTACTGAAAAGCACCAACAAGGCATGAACTGTATTAT
This sequence comes from Boletus reticuloceps, assembly GCA_018397855.1. Lineage (NCBI taxonomy): Eukaryota > Fungi > Basidiomycota > Agaricomycetes > Boletales > Boletaceae > Boletus > Boletus reticuloceps. Next base: position 165,804 of record JAGFBS010000053.1, read on the forward strand.
TTGCACTGGACAACCAAGCCACAATCCAAACATTCACCACCTTCAAGAACAGTCCAGCACAATATCTCTGGAAGATCTTTCACACCAATCTAGAAAATACCATGGCAAGGCACAGCAGCTACAACTGAAGTGGAAGCAACACCAAACCCTACCACACAGCAAGTCGGCGGCTAAGCAGGAGCTATATGTAAAGATTAAAAAGCTCAGGCAAAAAAACTTCAACCAATCCAAATGGGCAAGGCATGCCCATAAAATAAATCCCACTCTTCCCTCCAATACTTTTATCAAACTCACTAATGACTTTGACAAAAAGCACTCAGCCATTATATTCCAACTATGCACTGGCCATGCACCACTAAACCTCCACCTTCACCAAATAACCAAACCACCATCCCCCAACTGCAACCACTGTGAACAACAAGAATCAGTCCATCACTATATAATGGACTGCCCACACTACAACCACAATGGGAATGGCTCCACCACAAGATAAAAAGAAAGGCAAAAGGAACCAGTTATGACACAGCAACACTACTCAGTCATCCAAAATATGTAACGACCCAATATCCTATCTAGGACAATAGGAGGTTCTGGAGGTTGCCTAGTAGATCCTAGAGTGCTTGCAATGAGTAGTCTCGAGTAGGAGAGGAACAGTAGACCACTAGGGTCTTATGGCATTACTATCAAGGGAGGAACAATGGGGAAAACAACAAGAAAGAACATGGGGAACTAACAAGAGAACTAGACTAGAGACTAACTACTATAACATAGGGGTATTTATAGGGGCTAAGTGCGAGCACAGGCCAAGCTGTGGAAAGGCTGTGGGAATCTAAATAAGGTTAATACCACGGTTACTGGGTACCATGAGGATGCTCTAGATAAGAGCTGTTAATGCTATTGGAGGATAAGGGAAAGTGAGTCAAGAGGAAAGTCATGAGGCAAGCATAAGGATGCAATGTGTATACTATGAGGTGGCCATGAGGTGCACAGCCTAGATAAGATCATGTGACTTGGTCATGTGACTAGTAGCGTGGGAGACATGTGACCTGATAAGGTAAGTCTTGGCAAGTGAAGGAATACTATGGTAGTCTTTTGGTAGTGTTTGTGTGCACTAGTGGGACTAGTGTTAGTGATTAGGAAATGAATGGTAGTGAAATGTAATCGAGAAATGTAGCGTCTGTAACAAAATACATCTGACCAACACTGAAGTTCATCCACATGACAAGAAGATTTGAAAAAACACTCGGCGACCTATCCTCCCCAAGGAGAAAACTTAAAAAACAAACACAGGTGACCATTCCATTTTGTTACCCCACACAAACAAACAAACTTACTGCATTCCCACACAGACCTACGACTTATACTTGACATATACAGTACAATAAGAAAACAAGACACCACACACCAGCCAGCCAAAGAAGAACACTGCACAAGTGGATGCAACGTGCATCAAACACACTCACAAACAAACCATCACACAAGATTTTCACTCTAGGAAGGGACAGAGAGTAGCAAAGAGAAGACATAGTGTAGCTAAACAAGCAGAGCATGTCATCTAGCAAATGGTACCACCTTATTGGATGTAAAACAAGGATCTTTTAAATTTAAAAAAAAGTTCAAACAGCAGTCCATGGCACTGATGAAGATTCGCCAATGTCATATCCCATTCCAACCCCTATTTGGTCACCTCCGTACATCTCCATAACACCTCCGGCCAACTCCACTAACTCCTCGAATAAGGCCACACCTCCGAAGAACTCCCTTAGGAGTTCGTCTCCACCCTCAGGAGTTCATCTCCACCCTTAGGAGTTCATCTCCACCTTAGGAGTTCATCTCCATTCCACTCCCTTAGGAGTTCACTTAGGAGTTCAACTCCGGAGATCATCTCCTTAGCCCCTATCCTGAAACCTCGGACTTGTACAGATCCATTGGACATCCACGGAGTTACATCTCCGAACTTGTACCTTTCATTAATCTCCTTCAGTCATAGTCTGCATTCCCTGTACCAGTCCGTACAGCCTGTTCCGGCTGTGTTCCGCCTCCGTCAGTCATTCCTATGTACATTGCCTTCACGCAGTAATTCGGACCCAGACTTCTTCCGGGTCTCTATCGTATATAACCTCCTGTACTTCTCTGTCGTACCTTTAGTACGAATATCTCGTTAAACTTGTCTTCCTCAACTAAAGCCATATACTTCCAACCTCGCTCCTTATGATCTTCCTTAAACCTCTGAACCTCTGAAATACGAGGATCCGTGAGACTGGCAAGGGCGCGACACATAAGTCCTGCGCCGATATCCTCACCCCCTCCGCTCCTTGGTCTCTCTGTCCTCCGACACCTCCGTACGTCGCTGCTAGTCAGTGACCAACGTCGGAACCCCTATGTATCATCTCCGAACGGACTTCATTCCACTACCTTCGGACTTGGTCCACTCCCTCAGGACTTCGGTCCACTCCCTCAGGACTTTGATCCACTCCTCCGGACTTTGGTCCACTACCCTCGGACTTTGGTCCACTACCTCCGGACTTCGGTCCACCAATCCCAACCCCTCTGGATCTCCACCGGAGAAAGACCTCGGAGAAATATGGACTCTGACAGCCAAGCACAACTAGGATGCTACCAGACTACTGTAGAATTGTAAACAGATATGTTCTGCTGTCCCAGAGAAACAAGCTGATAAATAAAAGTGTGGGTGTGAGTATAGACTTATCCCAAGGGGTTCTAGGTTAGTTGTTATAAGGGAAGGTGAAACGACCAAACCCACCTAAGGGTCTAGTGTTGATAGAGAAGAGCACTAGGGAGGATGTCTATCTGGTAAGTTTGGGAAAACTCCAGGAGAACAAGACTGGGGAGTCTTGTGCTACTGGTTCATAGTATTTATACTACTAGTACAAAAGCACGGACCGTGCAGTGCTTATCTATGTATACTATACTAGTATATGTGTTGGTACTACTGGGTACCATGAGGCAGGCATGAGGAACAACATTACTGGTCGGTCAATGATCAATAGGCCTGTGCAAACATGTGGTAGATAAGGGCCATGAGGTGCGACCTGTGTAAGTAAATGTGACTGTGACACATGTGATGACCAGTTGACAACCCGTTGACAACCTGTTGATGAACCGTTGGGACATCTGCGCAAGATAGGGGCTATTTTGTATACAAGTTAGCAGAAGCGTTTTGAGAGTGTAGGAAAGTGATGCAATGGATACATGGTAGTGTCCGGGCTATAGGGGCAATATATAGGGGCTGTAATAGGGGCTGTTTGTAACAGAAGGGATGAAGTAAGAGGTTCCAAGCAAAGTAGAAGGGATCCAGTAAGATCTGGAAAGAAAACTGGAATGGGATGGAACAGAAACAATGGATCCAGATGCGAAGTACAGATACAAATAGAAGGTTTGGAGGATACAACAACAACAATCAATGAAGCCTCCAACAGAAGCGGACAAATAGTAGCTAAAAGGTATATGTATTTTGGGTCAAGTACAATAGTCTTTATAGTCCAGGGCATATCCTTAGACTTTGCCTAGTTACAGAATATTAAATAGTTAGAAATAGATGCAGTGCAGTAAAAAACTTCTAGGGCACCGAAAACCTCCTTCAAGGCTGTCCAAAGGTTCATGCCATATGTAAAAGGGTTGGCAGTGATGTTCTGCATACCTGCAATGCAGAGTGAAATCTAGACTGGTCGAGACCTACTGGACACATCTGGAGTATCTGTCTATTGTAGCACTGTCACTAATGAGCCATAACTCTGGTAAATGTCAAGAAGACATCATATGAAAAGTGCTCATGAGCAGGCATGACATCAGTGGTTGATCCAGTAAGTAAATGGACACAGACAAAACACAGCCGGAGTGAATGTGTATGGTTGAACCACAGATCACAAATAGATGGACAGGGGACTCAATGGATGTGTTGAAGGATGCTTGAGGATGAATGCCTAGTGTCTGTAAACTGGGGCAAAGAGAGGATACATACACAAGGAACCACAGGTTCCTACACCACTCACTAACCTGCTCTGTATGAAGTATATACTCAGCTATGTCAATGAGACAGGGGAATTCACAGGAACTATGGTGATCTCTAGATGATGGCAAACAACAAGTAGGCTCATGTGCTGCCTCTCCACAAATCTAGTGATGTGTGCTACCCAATAGTGTCCACTTGCGCCCCCTTCCTCCCTTCCTCTCTCCTACCCCAGTAATGCCTACTGTTACCCATTACAAATCCCTGGACATACAACTATCAGCAAAATAGTGATTTTGGCACAGTAAGGTCCCCACTGTACAACATTGTACACTACTGTACAGATCTGTAGTGAACAAACCTGATTGTATTAGCTTTCTAAAGTGTAATTTACACTAATTAAGACACTGTGGGCCACTGTGAATAGTTATTTATGCTTTACAACAACTTTTTGAAGTCTGTACAGCACTGTACAATGGGGAACTTACTGTACAGTCACTTCTAAAATTGCTGATGAAGCTACTCCTTTGGAGAGAACAGCAAATTGAAGTACTCTCCAGCAATGAAGGCAGGCAACCATGACCATCATATCTGAAAGGGTCATCCAATCAACTCTGAATGACATGCAGGGATGACATGTCCATACCCCATCCTCCAGTATCTAAATGAGTGGGCCACAGCATTGAATCCTCAATTATATTGGAAGTGACAAATGACCAAGAAAAGGCTTGCCACAGACTCATTATTGGCAATACATTTTTCCTCACATAGCAGCCTTAGAATGGAGCTATTCAACTGTTTCTAGACCCAGAGTGATCCAGGTCTGCTGTGTGTAATTTAATTTAATTACCATCCCTCCACTACCTTTGCTAATCATTGATGTTGGTTTTACCCACCTTCTATCAGTGGTTGTCTCCTCACCCAAGGCTCTGATTGTAGTAGACCAGAATCCATGCACTATCCAGTCATCTAAGAAGTACATTCATATCAACACCTCTTTGCAGGTTATTGCTTACAGTATTCTGTTATATTTACCAGGTCCTAGGAAACTTTGACACCCTCAAGTCAGCACGAGGGGTGATATCACAATCACCCTGACTATTATAACTTTGATGAGTAGTCAGGTACAATTCTCTGTTATACTGGCATTCCATCTCTTCAGATTGTGGGGACATGCCAAGCATGCATTCATTGTTGTGCAAATCTATCTGCGTTTCCACCTTGATAACTACTGTCAAAGATTTGTTGAACTTCCTTCACTATGCCCAGGAACAGTTACTGGTGGTCATTTGAGATGCATTCAATAGTGAGGTGAGTATGCAGGTGACAGATCAGCACAATGAGTTTTAAGGAGATAATGTCGCAATATTTTCTTAGGATCTTTTTTGTCTCTTCTCTTGCCCAGTGATCTTCACTCTGCATGTTGGAACTCTTTAATCCAAAAAGGGCCATGAATGTCCCCACAGGACAATGATAGATTTATCTTGTATCATGGTGTTCGTAGCCTGAATCATTGTCTGATTGGAGAAAATTCTTTAAGGACATGAACATGAAGAATCTCATGACACAGTTGACTGTTTGTCTACCCACAAGAGGAATTGATGGTCCACCGTCAGACAGTTGGCATGCCTGCAGGGGCCATTGGCTAGGGTATGTGATGCTCTATTGAGTGACCTCATGTTTACTAGCATTTGCAATGTGTAGTGCTGCTAGCCTGGTCTTAGCAATATAGTGGTGACTTGAAATAGAGTGGTGCTTGAAGACAACGCAGTCCTGGAACCATTTTTAACCTCAGATTGTTAGTGCCAGGGATGCCCGATCTGTGTGAAAGACCTCAATATCACATGGCAGATTCATGTTGATTATCCTGACTCTGACCAGCAACCCTTGCTATGATGAATCTACTGAGCATTGAGGAAGGTGAGCTGGAATAGCTGGGAGGTAGTTTGGACACCTTGGGTATGTCCATCTTCATGTGCCTTTATCCATGCTGACTTGCCTCAACTTCAACTGATAAAAGGGTATTGAGTGTGCAGAGCGGCATTTGACTATCTTTTAACTGCAAAGATACGGGGCAAGGCCATGTATGGAAAAACACTGAGAGGGTCTATGTTCAACCAGACTGTTGGGCCCCTCATTTCTTGTCTAGTGAGTGGATCTACAACATCGTGCGGAGGAAGATTTGGTCAGAACCGGTTTGAAAGCAATTGCAGTATATATTTCGTGGCGAAAAGGTGGTTAGGGATTACATAGTTTTCTCCAAATAATAACACATCGCATCTTCTTTGGAAACTGGTGAAATGTCAGATTAGCACATGGATATGGTTTGGTCACTTCCTTGGGTTGATGCCTACAGCGTGGATGGAAGCATTGAGTAGCATCTGAGTTGTATTGTATGAGGATACACTGATGTTCCTATAATATTCATTGGTATTTATGTTGTGAAATCTCGCTGAAGAGGCAATGAACAGCTGATGACCTGTTGACAGATATTTGATGTAATGTGTATCTCCTTGTTACCACGTAGGTAAATGATGATTGAACGATGGCAATGGGTGTCTGGCGTGTCCATGAGATGTAGGGTACGAGGGATGTACGGATACATTGACGTTTATGTTGTGAAATCTCACTGAAAACGTGACAAACAGTTGATGACCTGTTGATGGATATGTGATGTAGTGTATATCTCCTTATTACTACATAGGTAAATAATGATTGAACAATGGCGATAGGTATCTGGCATGTCCGTGAGATGTGTTGTATGAGGATATACTGCATCAGGGAAATCCAGGTTTTTGGATATGGCATTATAATACCTTGCTAACTCGTGCAATTAGATACCACGGGAATAATAATGGCCCATCATGTGAAGAGCTTGTAATCAGCTATTGTGGTAGATCTGGCAGACCATGAGCATCAGATCGTCAATAGTGTCACATGTCATGCAGCATGCCAAACATGGTCCATCTGGTCCAAGATGGTAGACTGCAAAAACAGTTGTCACTGCAGATCTGACCGACCACCAGCATCGGGAGGTCTGTGATATCACACATCAAATAAGGTGCCGAATGTGGACAAGGGTTGCCTGCTAGGCACAACATGATAAGTTGCAAAAATGATTACAATGGTAGGTTCACTGGCCAAGGTGTGCCAGCGCAATTATTTGGGGCCATTGGTGAATTGATGGTACAAATGGAACATTGTAGGAACACTGAGACATGTCTTTTCAGAGCATGACAGATCTGTCCGTTGGACAGAGTCTGGTGATACACAACATTTCGGCTCTGGAGATCAAACACAGCCCAAATTGCTCACATTCATGGTGAATTAGAATATATTGAGTGTCATCAAATCTGGTCAGCCATGCTTTCATGGATAATAACTGTGCCCTGCATTCATCATTATGACATGCAATACTTATCTGTTGAACAATTGCTTGCTTGAGAAAGTGGGACCAGACATGCATTTTCAATAAGAGTGTGCAAGCTTCCTATTAGCGATGTTCATGTGAGGGGTTGGGCATCATGCTGACAATGAGCAGCTTCCCCTTGTAGAGTTGTGGTGGTACACGTCAATCAGGTTGGAACAGGGTAGAAATATGATTATATTTGAACATAGTGTCAATAGATACTAGATGTTCTCAAATGTCAATGCATGCTAGAATCAGCACTGACTCTGGCACTTCTTCATTGACCTTGCAACAGACTTGCTGGCTGTGCAATCAGGCTTGAGCGCGAAGGCAAAGTTGGGGCTGTTACACATGCACTAGAACCTGCCGAACGATTTGCCAAACAATATTCCCTATAGTGCTAGTTCACTTGTTATTCAACTCACAAACAATAGCCCCTATCCGCCGAACCTGCCGAACCCCCTATCTTTCACATCCTCTATTTTTCCCTTATTTTTCCCTATTTTTCCTACTGCTAGTTCACTAGTTATTCAACTTGCAAACAATAGCCCCTATCCGCCGAACACACTGAACCGTTTGCCAAACCTCATGCCCCTCATGCCCCAAAGGTATCCTTATCTTCCAATTACCTTCTGACTCATGTTTGCCTCATGCTACCCAGTTATACCAGCTTATATCTTAGTATAGCACTTCTAGATAAGCACTGCATGGTCCGTGTACTTGTACTAGTAGTATAAATGCTATAAACCAGAGAGCAAGACTTCCCAGTCTTGTTCTCTTGGAGTTTTCCCAGAACTACCAATAGTGCTCGCTCCCTAGTGCTCTTATTCCAAACACTAGACCCTTTGGTGGGTTTGGTCGTTTCAGGGGCCAAATACAACTCTGGATGGTACCATGAGTACCAGTTATTACACAAGTCTGCCCTGCAACTTACCTGTTTCACCTGAACAAGAGCTTGTCAATGAACTTATGCTCATGCTCAGCATGGAGCTCCTCCAACCACTCCACAATTGCATAATGGAATTCATGAGAGTCAAAGATGTTGTCCACAAGGGCCCATGATCCACATGATGACAGGGCAAAACGAAGCTAGAGTTCCAGTTGAATGATACAGTCAGAAGAACAGTGGGTGGACTACATACCTGGCAAGCCACATAGGCTATGGAACGAGGCTGAACAGTGTTCATGCCTATCAGGCTAGCAATATTAGGCCGCGTCCATCTATCACCACGAGAACATTTCTTGGAAGGCTGTGAATCTTGGAACTCACCCCCCAAGTCTTCTGTGGATGCTGGGGATATAAAGACCGCTTTGAAGGCCTGGAGATGTGAAGTGAGCGACTGCTGGACATACCCTGATTAGAATTTGGGCCTCAAACAGACCCTCAGATGGATTCTCTGGGTCAAACTTGCCATTGGGGTATAAGAACGCTGGCCATGAGTGAGCTGTTATGAGAAAGTCTGGATGAAAGTCTCGAATGTTTTGCCGATGGCTATATCACAAAGACAGTCAGTTTGGGAAGGCATAAGAGCATGATGCATACAAAGGATCATTCCAGTCATAGTAGACTGGACATAGAAGCTTTCCTGTGGTGTCATTGTAAAACCCTCTTCCACTCTTGTCAGTGATGGAGAGAGGAGGATTTGGCTTTGGGGTCCCTTCCATGAGCCAATGGATGACTAAGGCTTTGAGTTTGTGAGTATCCTCATTGTGTCTGCAGTCCGCTCCTTTTCTGATCTAAACGTGCTGTCGAACCACCATGAAGGCAAAGGAGAGGACTACCTACCTGATGGAGGACATCCTTGATATGCATCTGAGGAACATCTTGAATGGAGGGACTCCATCACTGGAGTTCCTTGTAGGTCTTATACAAATGATTCTCCCTAGGGCACAATGTCAAAAATGGGATGGGGAGTGGGGTACACAATGTACTCGTTGGTGTGGTTGACAGTGACACCAGTGTTAGCAGCATGGGTCCGATGGTCTGCTTCTGCTAACATGTCGTCAACTGTGTTGTAAAGCGACATGAGGCACCTGACAGGGTGACCTCTAGAGTGAAAATAATCAGTTCCACTGCAGGAGAAAATGTTAGATGGTAGGCACTAAGACAAGTGATGGATACTCAGTGTGTTTCTTGAACGCTGACTCCCCTCATCCCTTTGGAGGACATGGATATTGTGTTCCAAGGCGGTGGGTTGTGGTATCACCACCGAAGCATGGTTGGGGTTCTGGGTGTTGGCGACTGCGGGGGGCAACTCTGCTGCAGACATTGATTAGGTAGAATCAGAGGAGGGGAAGGACGAAAATGATGCACATAGCTAACACATTAAAAGGCGCTGCGAAGCGATCTCATATGGTTGGTCAGCTAGGTGAAGGATCATTGAGATGGGCCCCTGGCTTCCCTTGTAGAAATTCTGTTGAATGTAGCCTTCAGGTTAGCTCTGCTTTGTCGGCCACAAGAATTCTGCCGTCAAGGTCCCAATTACATCACTGGAGCCACACAAAGCAATGTAATGCTTAGAATGGCCATCTGTGTTCTGGATGGTTTGCTGGTTGGTTTGCCAACCCGCTAATAAGGAATTACTCAACAGTATACCTGGATATAGAGCATTTTACCTTGAATCTGCTTTTCATGTCTGACTGATGCGGCCAGTGGAGCATCAGCAAATCCTGATTTTGGCACAGTCACATAAGTGACACAGCCATTACAGCATGATGTAACAGTGACTCACAGTTTTCAAGTTCCCTGCACAGCAAGCACTAGGGTGTCTCGTGGGTATACCCATGGGTGTCTGTGGCAATACCCCCACCCATACCCACCAATATACCCATACCCACACCATGGGTGTGGGTATTCATGTGGGTATTCAAAATTGTACCCCCCACCCATACCCATCACATACCCATACCCACAACCCATGTGGGTTACCCTAAGTTGATGTTTCAAAGTCTGGTTTGATCTGGTGTTTTGGAGGTGATTATATTATAGAATGGTAAAGGAGTTGTAGCATGGACCATTGGCTAAAGCTGGAGTACTTAGGTAGCCAATTTGGGCCATGAATGGCTGAGAGACACACATTTCTGGGTGACATGTAGTAAATTATCAAGTGATTGTATATTGCCTAGTACATTCTTTTATACAGTAATTTATCACTAAAGCTCTACTAGTACATGATATAACCAAACAAAATATCAAGTATATACCTAAGTATATATGATGATGTGCAAACCCATACCATGGGTGTGGGTATGGGTGTGGGTATCCAGGAGCCATACCCCCACCCACACCCACCACATATCCCCACCCACAACCCACGTGTATTACCCATACCCATGAGACACCCTAGCAAGCACCAGCAAAACTCTGATTTGGGCAGAGAATTACAGAAGACTTACAGCATTCGCCCTGATGACATGACTGGCATGCTGGCTTACCCAACACAGTCTGACAGCGTGCAGATTACTCAGTTATCATAGTCATTACATAGATCATAATAGTAGATCCTAATCATACTAATAAATGCTAGTTGAATTACATTTGTTGAACAGTTTGATTTTTTATTTTCATGAGCTATGATTATGTCACCATGTGGTGGCCAACCTCATTCTGTACGGTATCTGCACCGCCACCACCATGTTGTCAACACGAGGATGCGGCAGCATCACCACTAGACAACGCACACAATGGTGGCATCACCACTACCACATCAACAATGACATGGCATGACAGCCATGACTGCCACATCAAGACACAGTGGCACTGACACAACCACCCCAATGACAACAACACCCCCACCCCAACAGCGATGACATAATAACAATGACAATGATGACCACTTGATTGCATGGCCACCCCCACACCAACAGTGACGATGCGATGACAACGATGATGCAGTGGCACTATCACCTCACCTCAACAACCACTCAGTGGCACGGCCACCCCCACACCAACAGCAATGACATGACAACATCGACGTGGTGGCACCACAACAACAACAACAACCCCTTGGTGGCATGGCCACCCCCACACCATCAGCAATGACATGACGATGACAACCGCTTGGTGACATGGCCACCCCCACACCAGCAGCAACAATGTCAATGCAGTGGCATGGCCACCACCACCCCAACAACAATGACAATGATTGGTGGCCAGCAACAACGGGACAACATGGTGGCATGGCCACCATCACCCCATCAGCAACAACGTGACAACAACAACATAGTGGCATGGCCACTACCACCCCATCAGCAACAATGTGACCACAACCACAACGACATGGTGGCGCCACTACCACCACCCCATCAGTGATGACGATTGGTGGCCAGCAACAACACGATGACAACTATGCAGTGGTGCCACCACTAGAGATGGACATGGGTAACCCCAGGGGTATCCCAGTACTAACCCACCCATACCCACTCATTACCCATACCCATGAACCCATGGGTCTCATATTTCACGGGTACTGCACATGGGTACACGGGTACTAACCTGTGGTGGGTCTACCCACGGGTTTGCATACACTAGTATGAAATGTATCTGGTTACGTGATACAAGCAACACTAGTAATCTACTCGTCAATTGCATCCCATCCCTCAGGGAGCACTACATCATTGTCCCCATGTGCTTCATCCAAAACGACTACCTTTCTGATATCCATATCCTTGATGAACCCAACCAAGCTCCATGATCCCAGGCAGAGCAACGCACGAACACTTTGGCTTGATAAGCGATTACGCACATGGGAGAGAACATTGCGACCACGGCTGAATAGACACTCAACGTCGATCGATGTAGCTACTGTAATGTTTCAATACCGGAGCACCAATACATTAATTGCTTACCAGGGATACTCAGGTAATCGATGGCCATACGTGAGAGACGAGGTATCTGTTACAGACGCTACATTTCTCAATTACATTTCACTACCATTCATTTCCTAATCACTAACACTAGTCCCACTAGTGCACACAAAACACTACCAAAGTTATACCATAGTATTCCTTCACTTGCCAAGACTTACCTCATCAGGTCACATGTCTCCCACACTACTAGTCACATGATCAAGTCACATGATCTTATCTAGGCTATGCACCTCATGCCACCTCATGGTATACACATTGCATCCTTATGCTTGCCTCATGACTTCCCTCTTGACTCACTTTCCCTTATCCTCCAATAGCATTAACAGCTCTTATCTAGAGCATCCTCATGGTACCCAGTGACCGTGGTATTAACCTTATTTAGATTCCTACAGCCTTTCCACAGCTTGGCCTGTGCTCACACTCAGCCCCTATAAATATCCCTATGTTATAGTAGTTAGTCTCTAGTCTAGTTCTCTTGTTGTTTTCCCCATTGTTCCTCCCTTGATAGTAATACCATAAAGACCCTAGTGGTCTACTGTTCCTCTCCTACTCGAGACTACTCATTGCAAGCGCTCTAGGATCTACCAGGCAACCTCCAGAACCTCCTATTGTCCTTGATAGGATATTGGGTTGTTACAGTATCATTGTACGATTCTGAATCCACCATTCTAGTGCATCCGTAACATCATCGACATCCACTGCAAGGTAGGCATCAAGTTCATCATGCGAGACCTTTGGCTTCGGCTTGACAAGACATGGGAGGTTGTCAAACATGTTACCCGATGCTCGATTGCTCTCTGGGATAGTCTCTGTGTTATTCTCAGCATTCGCCACACTTGGCAGGGAATAGGTTTGATACAAGTTTTCGTAGACATCTGTTACCAATTGTTTTGCTGTCGCGATCCAATCCACGGGCCATCCAGCATCCTTGAAATACTGGAGTTTGTGTCGGGGGTGCAAAACTGGACTAGAACATTCAGCAATCAAAATCAAGCTTAGAAGTACTTACCCATTGCTATCTGATACACATTGGATGAGTCCATGAGTGAATAGTAGTGATTCAATGTTTTCTTCACCAGGTGGAGTGTGGCACGGATGGCAGGGCTGAGCGACTTGCTATCCATTATCCCATTTGTGAAGGTTTCATCGATATAGTCCATGGCCGGAATGACCATGGCGAGGTTGGGCGTTGAGCATGAAAAAAACAATGTTGCGTCCTTCAAAATCTGTGTGGCTGATATTAGTAAGCAACACTGTGAAGCTGCACCCACTCAGCCCACCTTCAGAATGTCACGCAGCTGCCTCAAGAGCTCCCATTCCTCATCACCCAGGCTGTACTTACTCAGTCCCAGCTTGTGCTTTTCCGTAATCCCATCAATCCCGGCCCGGTATTTCAGTGCAAAGTCAAGCATATTGAACGTCGAGTTCCAGCGTGTCGCCACATCGCATGGGAGATTTCTTACCGCCATCCACAACTCCTCCAAGATCGCTTTCCAAGCTGGCAGCAACTTGGTGCTTGAATGGATGATTTTGAAGGCGAGTTTGTGAACCTGAGCATGATGTTAGTCCATCCAAAGTATGGTCTTCATACTCACCTTTGCCAGCAGCAGTCAAAGTGGCTGGAGATGTGCATCCAGCTCTGCACGCTCCCTTTCACTCAGCGCTTCCAGCTCGTCAACCCACCCATCGATATCATCATCCATTGGTGTGTCTCCCGCTCCCTCACCGCTTTCATCTGTTGATCGTGACTGATAAGCGTTGAATCTTGTCTCCAGCTCCTCAAGCTCGAATTCATCCCCAAGCTCCTTCAACTCATTGTCCAAGCTCTCCCGGTCACAATTACCTTTGTTTTTGGTAAGTCGAATGCCCGAATCAACGTCTTCGCTACCAAATTGATGATATGCAGGAAACAATGTGTGCGCACTGACTCACCGCTGAAATGCGCTACACAGTCAGCTAGCTCGGCCGTCATTGTGTCATTTGATGACACATTGTCAGCCGTGAGACTCAGGATCTGTGGTGACACATCAGGTGAGTGCGCTAGTCTTTTTCGTCAATCTAGATACCTTGTCTGATACTCCAAACTCAGTCAAGATCTCTGTGAATGCCATCGCCATGTTAAAACCACTATGGGACTAGTATCCATGTGCCATGATGTTTCAACAAACAAACGCGGACGACAACATTGTAATGTACCACAGCCAGCTCAACTACATCTAGGACGAGGGCAAGCGGCTTACCCTCGTGCACAAGGTGGACTGTCATGGCCACAAATGCCTTGTGGTTGGGTGATGTCCATGCATCAGTGGCAAAACTGAGCTCACCGTCGTATTCCTGGCACATGTGGTATCATTTGATCTCATACAAACTTGTGCACAACTCACACATAATAATTTAGCAATCCGCTTCTGTACGTTGGCAAAAACAAGTCGAACATCGCGCGAGACGGTCTTTGGATGCGGTATGTAATATTCGGGTCGGCCCGTCTTCATTAAACACTGAAAGCCTCGGTCGTTGACGATTTCAAATGGACGCAGGTTGTCTGCCACCCATCTGACGATCTCTGCCCCATTACGAACATTGTTAGTCACGCTCGATCAAATGTCTAAGTGCACACCTTGTCTTGGATCGGGTGTGCTGCCTGTGCATATATCTAGCTGTTCCCTTTGCTTTCCGCTCAAATGCGACTGATATGGTTCCATTTTCAGCTTGGTTTTTGATGACTCCTCGTGCCATTTCAAGATCTTTGGCATTGCTGATCTGATTCAATACAGTCTCACCCCAGCATGATCGAACGTGCTTCCGCATGTTTCCCTTCGATGCTTTGTCACCCTTATCAAGGTAACAGCGAACTTTGTGGTTACACCCCTTGGCAAGACACCTGAAGACGTGGCTGCGTCGACTGTCGATGTACTCGATCTCGGGCACAGGGCTGAAAAAAGCATATACAGGGGAGTCCCACCCCCCCATCATTCATTTTGATTGTAATTTGTTAGCTTGATGAAATCTGAATGCATTGGACACGCACAAAGTTCAGCATCAGAAGACTCTTCAATGTTGGCATCTCCATTTGTCTTGTCCCGCTTAGCCTTATTCTTGGTTTGTTTTCCCCTTTCTTGCCCATCTTTCAGGCTAGGCAGTTCCTGGATATCCTCATCTGTTTCCATAGGATCATCTGGCTCAGAATCTGCTTGGGCACGTTTCATCATAGACTGGGGGCCTTCTCCTGGCGTTACCTCATGGAGACTATGAGATTTCCCTTGTGTGCGAGGCTGAGAGATCGTGTTGCCTATTGTAGGTTCATCAGGTCTCGTGGACTTCCTTTGATTGGCTGACATATTGGTTGCCATAAGAGCTTGTGCCTTTTCCGTGGGACGAGATACCCACTTGGAGAGCATGTTGGGAGTGTGGAGATTGGAGAGCTCCGAGATGGATCTTGAGAGGATCTCGATGTAGCTACCATTTTTGTGGTCTATTCGAAATAAGGTTTGGTGAAACTGTATAGTACTTGTCACACACCAGCTGGTATGGACAAAAAGGGCATGGGTAAGTCATGGGTCATGGGTACGGGTAATGTGGATATATGGGTCAGTCAGCCACAACCCATACCCATACCCCAAGATACCCCAACTCACAACCCATGACGGGTAGTGCATAGCCGTGTCCATCTCTAGCCACCACCACCCCAACAACTCAGTGGCATGGCCACCCCCACTGCAACGATGACATTGCAACATCAACATCAATGCAGTGGCATGAACACCCACGGCGACGATGACATGGCAGGGCCACCACCATACCAATGACGACGAGGTGGCACAACCACCAACAACAACAATGGCAACCACATGGTCACCGGCCACCACCACTCATTTGGGAGCCCATTGGGTTTGCCGACATGTAGCTAGTAGTTTATGTATTCTGTAGCTACAAAAATACATATTTTAAATTCTACTAAGTGAATTGGCTGGAAAAAAAAAAAAAAAAAAAAAGACCCTCTGAGTCTACTGTAGGGACTGTACAGGCACTTCAGACAGTATGGTGTATTAGTATCTGTACAGACGAGCACAGCTTTACCAAATCCGTACAGCACTCTTTCTGACTATTGCTAGCCATCAGTCAATAACCATCGGCAAATGCTACATGGCAGTCCTCGAAGCGATGATGTTTATGATACCAATGAAAGACTTACACCTATGTTGCTGACCACCGATTGGTGAAGGAATGATAAGACCGAATGGAGTAAGAATCCTAGAGAGGAGAATTAGGACCTCATACAAGCCGTATAATATCTGCCAGCCTCTTCTTTGATCATTGGTTCTGCGAGAATGGCTTGCCACGAGAGATCATTTTGGACTGCGATAAGCTATTCCTATCGAAATTCTGGAAAAGTTTGCATCGACTTACCGGAGTACAGTTGAAGATGTCAAGCGCTTATCACCCGCAGACCGACGGATCTAGCGAGTGCATGAACAAGACGGTCAATCAGTGCATCCGCTTCCATGTGGAACGGAATCAGAAGGGTTGGGTGAAAGCTCTTCCTCGTGTACGTTTCCATATCATGAATTCAGTGAATGCGAGTACTGGTTTCTCCCCTTTCCAGCTGCACATTGGACATTCCCCTCGCCTCATTCCCCCTGTCTTCACAGCGGAGACCCATGTTGAAGAGTTTGAGGCTTGTGACTTCCTGTCTTGCTTGGAGATGAATGTTCTCGAGGCGCAGGACAACTTGTTTTCCACCAAGGTTCATCAGGCAGCTGCAGCTAAGCATCGGCGCACGCCTGACCCTCACTTCACTGTCGGTGACCTCGTCATGTTATCCACCAAGAACCAGCGGCGCGAATACCTCTCAAAGGGTGCTAAACAAGTAGCCAAGTTCATGTCACGCTTCAATGGACCTTACCGCATCCTCGCAGCTGATCCCGCGACATCTTCCTACACACTCGAGCTGCCTATGCACTCTTGCATGTCGCCAACATTCCATGTCAGCCAACTGCGGTCCTTTATTGCCAATGACCCTGTGCTTTTCCCAACTCGCGTGCCCACCCAACCTGAGCCAATCCTTACGCCTGATGGCAAGCTCGAACACCGCATTGACCGCATCATTGAAGAACATTGTGTTGGTTGTGG
This sequence comes from Boletus reticuloceps, assembly GCA_018397855.1. Classification (NCBI taxonomy): domain Eukaryota; kingdom Fungi; phylum Basidiomycota; class Agaricomycetes; order Boletales; family Boletaceae; genus Boletus; species Boletus reticuloceps. The sequence continues at coordinate 183,182 of JAGFBS010000053.1, forward strand.
GAAGCAATACCTAGTGCATTGGAGTGGTTTCGGGCTGCGGACGATGAATGGTTGTCTCGGAAGGATCTGGACTCGTGCGAAGCTCTCGACATTTGGGAACGACAGTTTTCTTTATAGGGTGGGAGGGTGTAAGCCTAGACTGACTATGTCACAGTATTCCTACATACGATCTACATCATAGATCGTCCTTTCCCTCTCTTGCGTCATCGCTCCTTTGACATATATATAGTGGACGTGTTCTCTTGTATACACTATCTTCTTTTCTTCCTTCCTTCTCCTGCAATTGATATGCTCATCCACATTCTCCTTGCGTGAGCGTTCCGCCAGTGTTTCCGCCTCCTAGGCGGCTTCCACTTTTTTTAAACGTACCAGAGCGTACTTCTTTTCCCTTCCCTTCACGACATCGACACCGCCCTTGACACCATGCCCGTCACACGAAGCCGCTTGCGGCTCGCCGAACCGCCTGCCACCAATGCCAACATCAACACCAACTCAGACAACTCTGCCACATCTACCAACAACCCTACCGCCACTGCCTTATCAGAGACATCAAACACCATCCCTGCCGACTCCCCCATAGCAAGCACTGCCTCTGGTCACCCATCACCACCAAACAGTTTCACAACAGACCACTCGTTATCGGACACCACCAATAAGTTCACATCAGACGATTTGCTATCTGACATTCCCGGCCTTCTAGACACCTCTTCCTCCTCCGATTCCTCTCTCGACTTCAGCCCCATCACCACCTTGCGACGTGCAACAATGGCGGTTGGAGAGTATCAACAAAGTTCCCCGACGAAGCCTCCAACACTCACTGCTGGCGATGTGACTCCCGAACAGCTCCTCAAGTGGGAGATGGGATGTCTACAGTACTTTTTTCACAAGAGCATGGCCATAGGGGACCAGGTCCGACACGTCGCCTGGGGACTTCTCAACCCCCGAATTCAGCAATGGTATGCTATTGACGCTGTCCGACTTAACTGCCTCGACTTCATGACTTTCATGGAAGACGTTTGGACCTACTGGCTGTCATCAGACTGGGCAGCTGACCTATGGCTCAAGATGCTTTCGTCCCACCAAGGTTTCCATCCCTTCCATGAATGGATCATCGACGTCCAGACCCAGAACTCCTTACTTGTCGGCGACAAGGTTGTGCGCTCGCTAGATCTGTCGGTCTGCGGGTGATAAGCGCTTGACATCTTCAACTGTACTCCGGTAAGTCGATGCAAACTTTTCCAGAATTTCGATAGGAATAGCTTATTGTGGTCCGAAATGATCTCTCGCAGCAAGCCATTCACGCAGAACCAATGATCAAAGAAGAGGCTGTTGTGACACAGGATCAGCCGTACATCGGCACCAAGATAGTCTGTCATGGTGACGAGCATGTTGAACCCTTGATCTTCGGGCAATGGCCCAACAAAGTTGATAGCAACCAAATCACCACGGCTGTCCGGCACAGGCAGCGGGTGCAAGGGTCCTGCGGGAGCGGTCGTCAGTGACTTGTGACGCATACATTCATGGCAACTGGGGAGATACGACTTGAGCAAATCCCTGCACATGTTTGGCCAGTAAAAGGAGTGTCAGAGTGTCACATAGGTTTTATCTGGTCCAAAATGTCCTAGTGAGTCGTAGGCAAGGTGAAAATGCACTCGCGCAGGGTGTTGACGTGAGGGATGACCAGATGGTCAGTGATGTAGAGTAACCCATCACGCTCAGTGAGCTCTGGCACTGATCCCAATAGCAAAAACAGTTTCCGGCAATAAGGATCGTCAGTATACCCCTGGAGCAGCTCGAGAATGAAGGAGCGGTTGTGCTCAAGGGTTGTATGGCCGTCCTATCCAAGCCTGGTTGGTCTGCTCTGCCGGAAGAAGTTGAGCAAATGGTATTTTTGCAAGCCAGTAGGGAGAAGCATTAATTGGCAAACTACATGCTCATGGCTCGTCGCATGAAAGCCTAGTGAGTGGCCTTGAATGGCGGTCCTCCTCGGTCCTCAACTTCTTTATTTGAAGGATCCAGCCTATTCTATCCAGAAAAATAAGCATCCATTTGGTTCATTTGCATATCCATCCATCCTAGCATCGTTGTCAGGCTCCTTCAGTGCTGTCCTCTACTTGTCAATGTCATTCTGTGTGGAAGTAGCCTCAGCAAATACAGCAGGGTCATCCAGGCTCTCAATGACCTTGCTCACCTCAAGTTCCTTTCCATCGATCCCACCTCTCTGTTTCAAATGTGCTTTGTGTATCTCCCTAACACCTCCGTGTTTCACCGTGTCACACACATGGACCTAACAGCTCACTGGACCTCAGAGGTGATCATCACAGAATTCCGGTCTCTGATTTCCTTGACCCACCTCTCGATCACCTGGAAGCAAGCTTGCCATACAGAAGTGGCTTTGTGAGAATTGCTACATTGTTGTGATCTTCAGATGATTGTGATCTGGAGGGATGAGTTTGAAACTCACCCAGTAGTTGTTGCGGATCTCCTGAGATGTAGGATTGATGATCCACACATCGTTCTTCTGTGCCAAGCAAGCCGATGGTCCATATGGGTGAACGGGGGCTTCTGGATACATGCAGCACATATAATCGCATTGCACAAACAATGCAATAGTAAGTAGCTTCAGTTTTGCACCCTCTACCAGACTGATCTTGCCCTGCAGTCACCACCATGGAATGCCCTTCATCCCTTGAGGGTGTACCCAATATGTATCCCAGCATCGACTACCCAATGTTCCCTTGGGAGTCCTATGATGATTGAAAGGCAGGCAAGAGCATGTCACTGGGAGTATATATCGCTAGGGCAGGTCTGTGCCACATTTCAGACGGTATACCTGAGCAATTTAGTGGAGCATGCAATTAACGGAATAGATCTTAAAAGGTGTTGTGTATGAGCGAATATGAGCAGTGAACGTCAAGCTGGAAGTCAGGGCGGGCAGGAGAAACACTTCAATGGATCTTCAACCCACTGTCGCTCAATGGGGTGATGGGGCGATCCAATGGACTGAGAGTCCAGAAGCATTCTCTAAGTGACACAAAGTCTGACTGAAGAGAAAGAATTAAGAGGCAAACAGCCAACTCGGGGGATTGGGGAACAGGTCGGATTGAGCTTTGGTCTTTGGAGTTAGAGGCTGAACTCAGAAACTCCGATGCTTATAAGTAAAACACTGCAGGACTCTGCCATATCCCACCCTGTACATAGCCTTTGACATGGGAGATGCCATTCAAGACCAACCAACCACCATTCCCCAGCTTTCCCCTTCTCTTACATCCTCCATGAACTCCTCTTCATTGTCTAGTCCTGGAGACATTGAACCATTCATCCAACCAGATCCCAAATTATCGCTAGACGACATTGATACCCATAGCATCCTGGATCCATATTTCCCCCCAACATACCCTTGTGTGCCCCCCTTCCTCCTTTAGATATGCTTTGTCAGTCTTGTCAGCACAGAGGCAAACCGGCATTGGTTTCTAGGAGCTGCGTAGCCAGTCCAGTCCAGAACAAGTATCGCTTCCATCCATATTCCTTGGTGATTAATGCTACCCCTCTGGAACTGTGTCTAGTATCTCACTTGCTCAGACTGTCGTCTCCATACTCCAGGACTCTGGAGGATATGTAACGGGTATGTCTTGTAACGAGATGTTGGTTGGTCTGACGGACACCTATTTGTTTAGGCCAAGGAGTTTTTCACTGACACTCTCAAAGAAATCCCTTGGGGTATCTTACAGAATGCATATGCATTTAAGCTCGCTGATCGCGAGTGCATTGCCCACTGTGTCACTCTTAGCATGGCAGAGCTCAGATCCACTGAGCATCGCAGAAGTCTACTCATTAGCATTAGAGAACATCACAAGCATGACTTTGAAGTGAACAAAGCAGAGCTACAGGTTCTCAAAATGCTATTGGACACGAAGGGCCTTGCGAAAGCTGATGTGGAGGGTGTTGAGTTGTTGCAGCAGGAAACGTGTCGGATGGAGCTTGTGGTAACAGATCAGGAAGTCACTCACTTCCAGGACACCGTGAAATGGAGAGAACAAGGTGGATGGTACACTCCATCCACCTTCAAATTGAACCATCACGATAACAATATCATTTATAGGGATGATAGCAGTGACAATGGTGGAGATGACGGAGAGCTGGCATTGCACCAGGAATGCTCCAGACCACACCATGAGCCTGTATTGTTGTTACATGTGTAGTTTTTGTATTTGTCCTTAGTCTGTCCAACCCAATATAAAGTAGAATGTTGTCTTATTGAATTGTGGACTGAAGTCAATCATGGTGTCCATTCAGCATCAATGATACATTCTACCCAGACCTGACTTGGAAGCACCACATCCAACTGTCCCCAACTTTCTGCATCCAGAGTATGTCACACCACACTACGGCCCATCCCAACCCCAGGCTACCTACTCCCAGTATCAGATGGATTGTGGTCTCCATGCCTTTGATCAGCTTTGGTCAAACATCAGCGATACCACCGTGCAAACTACAGGTATACACCCCACACGCCCTCTCATGAGCTGCTTTGGCACCGATCCTAAACCCAGCACCACCATGCCAGTGGCCCAGGTGAGTAAACCAACTCCCAATTACAACCATAGACTGATGAGGGTGTCACTACCATTATCCCGTATTATCACCAGAGACTCGGAGAAGCTCACACTCAACTGCCACAAACACTGCACAATATTTATGCAATGCCCCAAGCTCTGGGTTTCGGTGTTCCCGTTCCTTGTCCCATCCCACCTTCCATGCCCTTTTCGACCATCACCGCTACCGCTCTGACACATGTACTGTTTCAAACACCTGATGTCATGTCAGCTTCCAGTTCTTCATACTCCATGCTGCATTCAACCATTGCCACCTCTGTTCCAACCATGTCCGATTCAAATCCCCCCATCCTGCCTCCCATTTCCTATTCAACCACCGCTACTTCTTTTGTGCCACCATTTGAAACATGTTTGACATCCAGTGTCATGTCTCCTTCTGTTTTGTTCCCAACCATGTCCAGTTCAAACCCCCCCATCCTGCCTCCCTTTTCCTATTCGACCATTGCTACTTCCTTTGTACCACCTTTTGAAACAGGTTTGACACCAGTGTCACACTTCCTTCCGTTTCATCTTCCGTGCTGCATTCAACCCTCACTCACGCTTTTCAATCAGGTTTCATGCCTGGTGCCATCACTTCCATCCCTGCTCTTGTAATACAGTTGACTATCCCTACTATTCAATCGCTTGGCCAAGCAAGCTCTCCTCTATCCCTCAGGGTAACACTTACCGGAGAAGAAAGGAGGCTAGTCCTTCACAATGGATGAAATGAAGTTCTCAGACTGATGTTCATGTGATCAGCCAGACCACCCCGAGACTCAGTGAATTCCCTGGTTGATGATGTGCTGTCCATTTGTCATATCCCATTCCAACCCCTATTTGGTCACCTCCGAACATCTCCATACACCTCCGGCCAACTCCACTAACTCCTTGAATAAGGCCACACCTCCGAAGAATTCCCTTAGGAGTTCGTCTCCACCTTAGGAGTTCATCTCCACCCTTAGGAGTTCATCTCCATTCCACTCCCTTAGGAGTTCACTCAGGAGTTCAACTCCGGAGATCATCTCCTTAGCCCCTATCCTGAAACCTCGGACTTGTACAGATCCATTGGACATCCACGGAGTTACATCTCCGAACTTGTACTTTTCATTAATCCCCTTCAGTCATAGTCTGCATTCCCTGTACCAGTCCGTACAGCCTGTTCCGGCTGTGTTCCGCCTCAGTCAGTCATTCCTATGTACATTGCCTTCGCGCAGTAGTTCGGACCCAGACTTCTTCCGGGTCTCTATCGTATATAAACCTCCTGTACTTCTCTGTCGTACCTTCAGTACGAATATCTCGTTATTCTCAACTAAAGCCATATACTTCCAACCTCGCTCCTTATGATCTTCCTTCATCCTCTGAACCTCTGAAATACGAGGATCCGTGAGACTGGCAAGGGCGCGACACATAAGTCCTGCGCCGATATCCTCACCCCCTCCACTCCTTGGTCTCTCTGTCCTCCGACACCTCCGTACGTCGCTGCTAGTCAGTGACCAACGTCGGAACCCCTATGTATCATCTCCGAACGGACTTCGTTCCACTACCTTCGGACTTGGTCCACTCCCTCAGGACTTCGGTCCACTCCTCCGGACTTTGGTCCACTACCCTCGGACTTTGGTCCACTACCTCCGGACTTCGGTCCACCAATCCCAACCTCTCTGGATCTCCACCGGAGATAGACCTCGGAGAAATATGGACTCTGACAGTATATTCGTACTACGCTTGTCACCTCACGTTCTCTATCTAGATGTATCCTCAAGACATCACTCCGCTCTTGAGGTCTCATGACCTCCGAGATCCAATCCTTATAACTCTATACCCTCTGAATCATGTCAATTACAGACAGCGCTCTGACGGAGCAAAGTCTCGACATATCCATTTTTTGTCTCCATTACTTTTGTTTTCATCTCCTTTCATTATCTCCGGCCTACCTTCAGGCAATTTTCGGGTTCATGCTCGTCTCCGTTTTCGGAGCACGCTCTTGCATGACCCACCTCCGTTTCTTGAGTTGCCTTCGCAGCACTCACTCGGACCTATCTTTGTGATGGTCATTATTCCTTTCGGTTATGTTTTCTTGTCGCTCCTTGCGATCTCCGATCGCTCCGCTCCGTTCTGTTTCTGTTTCTGTTCCCCTAACCTCTTCCTTACCTCCGACCTGTTTTGGGCCTTCCCTATCTGTGTCTTTCATGTCTCTCCATTGGTTCTCCTGATGTTCGTTTCTAGGTCCTTGCTTACCCGCGCAATCCGTCGATTCCGGGTCATAAGCATTCTTCTCCATGAACACCAGCAAAAAGGACTTCCAACTCCGACATGATTCTCCGGACTTCCAAGTTTTTCTCTTGGACGTACAGATACACAGATTTACCCAAAACTACCCCGGACGTAGTAGCTGTCCTCACGCTCCGTTCACTTTGTCCTTCGATCTCCTGAAGACTGTCTTCCTTGTCCTCCTCCATTCTCCTCCGGAGTTTACTCCGGAACCACTGGACTTTCGGATACCTTCAGCAAGGACACCTCCCCCTTATCCTCTCGATTCCCTCGAAGACTCGCACATTCCACTGTCGTTTCCGTCGAGTCCTCTGGACCCTCCTATGGAACTCCGGACTTTATGACTTTGACACCCTTCACCTGTCTTCCCCTCATTCCCCTTAAAACTCCCTTGAAGACTTTGATCATTGCATTGTCATCTCCGTCGAGTCCTCCGGACCCTCCTAAGGAACTCTGAACTATGACTTAGTGGTCGTCTTCACCTCCTCAACCCTCTTCCCTTATGCCTTCGGGCATCCTCCGTCACCCTCCATCTGCCTCCGCTTCAGTTCCAACTCCTGGCAGATATCTGTTCCATCCCTCATGAAGACTCCGCGCATCACCGTCGCCTCCGTTGACCCTCTGGATCACTCCGGAGTAAGTCCGGAAAATCGACTGCGTCGATGTCTTCCACTCCTTACTTCATCTCCGACTTCTCCCTATGCCTCCTGACCTCCTCCTTATTTTTTCCTCCTATGGCAAATACCACCTCTGAACCATTTTGGTTAAACCTCGTTGGATTCCTCATGCAGCCTTGTTCTTGGACATTGCTGGCTTACCCGCTACAATCCGTTGATTGATGGGTTACGAGCAGCATTACTTTCCAGACTCCTGCAAACGGAATGCCAACCCCCGACGTCACCCTCTGTCGACCTCCGAGACCTCCGATATCAGTGTCATTTCGACACCCCCGATTATCACATAGTCTCGATGTCAACTCCAGTATCACCTCCGATATCATCTCGTGCATTCGCACACCCGGTAAAACGCCTAAGGAAACCTCTCGGACTTTGAGTCCACCCGACCTTCTCCTAGAAACTGTTCCATGACCACTCCATCTCATCTCCGACCTCACCCTCGGAAACTCCGGAGCATCTTCCGTGGACACTAGTTATAGGATGAAGACCCCCAGGACGGCTCTCCTTTGTGTCTTTTCTCTTCACAGATGCGCTTGCGCACTCTCTCGGTGGAGTCCTCCTTCCGAAGACCTCCTCCACTCCTTTGTACGCCATTCCAGCCTCCTCCACTTCACTCCAGACTATCCAGATTTATCTCCGGAGCTCCGGACATCAACTCCGAGCTCTCCCTGTCCTGCGATGGCCCTCCTTAAAGTGGATATTTACGCATTGTGGCCTACTCTCACCTTCGCTTCTGCGCCTGAACGCTGTGCGTTCCTCCTGATGGATCCCCCACTGGATCTTATCACCTCCCTTCCCTCCTACCTACCTCCGGACTGTGTGAGCTCTGCTCCACATCCCTCCTGTTTTTCGCTCCGCTTCCCTAAGAGGGGGATAAGGACTCTGCTCGCGATGATTTCGACACCTTCACACCTGCTTGACACAGTACATCTCGCTGCGTCCTCTCAGATTCACTTATCTTGAATCTCTGAGACTCTAGGATTGTCTTAATCAATGCTGAGTACCCTGTCCTCCTCACCACCACATCTCCGAACTCCTCCGACCCTGTCTCCGCTGCGTCCTCGGACGTTCCTTTTGGCAGTTCTGCTGATTGAACCACCACTCTGTTATACGCAAGCACCTTATCGAGACTATGGGTATCTCTGTTCCTCCTCGCTGGCAATCTATGACATGTTCCAGACACCTGAACATCCAGTTACAGATCTCCTCACACTCGCCAGCTCCAGACCTTCGTTTCTCGAGGTTCTCTCTTAACTCCGAAAACACCTCCATAACCCCCGCTGGTTTTCTCATCACTCTGCACTTTCTCGCAGTCAAAGGAACTCCCTCGCCAGCTCCGGACCTCGCTTAATTGGGTCCTCCCTCATCAATCATCATCCCTCTGGTCCTCCTTTTCCGCAGAAGTCCCTTAGGACTTCTCAGACGCACATTAGGAACACCTTCCTGCTCCTTGCATCCACCTCCGTACATCTTTGTCGCCTCCGCTTCGAACTCCGGATGCTCCATAAGCTCCTCGCTGTCATTTTCATACCTCGTCAAATCCTTCCTGAGCTCTCTTCATCGCATTTCGGTGCACCCGTGCTTTGCACACCTCTGTCGCACTCCAGTGCAATTCGTGCCATTGGCACATCTCCGACCGTTCCTCCTTGCCTCTCCGGCTCGGAGTTGAACTCCCCCTTGCTCAGAAAAGATGCCTGGTAACATATTTACAGCTTAGCAGCTTTGCGGAAGAATTACAACTCCTACCATCGTCACTCCGGACCACTCTACCCTCCTTTCACTCACTCCTAATGCTGCCAAGGCCTCGGACTTGCCTCGGTCATCTCCGATGACTTGACGCTCCCTGGTACGCTCGGAGTTCCTCTGATGCACTTTCTCAATCATTTTTTTACCGGGTTCTCCTCGTAAGAGGGGGATACGGACTCCGCTCGCAACAATCTAGACATCCAATAAGCCTATCTCAACCCTAGTACAGCTCGCATCGTCCCTCCACGCATACTTCCTGCAACTCCTGTACTCCGGGCTTAGTCTTGATTGATATCGAGCACCTCCATTCCAACTCCGTCATGTCCTTGACACTCCTATCCTCCTCCGAGTCCCCCAATGATCTAGCTGCATCCCCTTCCTTGTCCATTGAGTCATTATAAGATCTACGAGTCACCCCTGTCGAAGACTCCCATTCCTGCGCAACTCCGATACCACATCCCACTCTCCAGACTTACTCCTAGGACCTCGGATGATCCGTTCCATCTCCGGAACCCCTTCCGATCATCTCCGGATTCCTATTGTCTACCGAGAATGTATCAAGTTGTTGTACCCTAGGAATCAGTCTCCTTCACCCTCCGAGATCTTGACTCACTCCCCCACCTCCGTCGAATTCTCTTACAGATTCCTGGTGATCGTCTCTAATCACCTCCAACCATCCGGTCGTCCTCCATCCTCGGTGATCGACATCCAGGATCTCCGTGAATTCTCCCTCTCTTCCGTCCTCCGTTTCTTTCTCTCTGTTTCTCCTATCTCCGTTACTTTTCACGCTTTACTATACAGATCGCAATCATTATTATAAAAACCATCAAAAGACCAAAAACAACTACTATAGCTTTCTTACTTTTCCTTACTCCATTGTCACATCCTCCGCGACTTCTCCGTCACCCTCTGCACCTCTGATCCCTTCCTCCGTTCCTCCGACCTTTTCGTCACCACCCTCTGTGCTGACTCCTACCTCCGTCTCTTCCATTTCTTCTTCGTCCTCCAACTCCTCCGAGTCATCAGACTCCTCCGTCACCTCTCCGTAGACTTCCTCTACCTTCAACTCCACGAGACGCTCCAGGAGGTTGTTTTGACGATCAAGGCGCCGGTTTTGCACCTTGACTGCATCCCGGAGACTCCGAAGAATCCCCAGGGCCTCCTGAGCTATCGCCCCCCATGCCTTTGACTCCTTCAGCTCCGGCTGCTCCGCCACATCCTCTGTCTCCTCCGTGGTCTTCTTCCTCTTCCTCGACGGACCTGCCTCACTGTCGACTCTCCTCCTCCGTTTCTCCGTTTTCTCCGTGCCTGCTCGCTCGCACTTTGCCTTCGCAAACCGACACTCCACACATGAGGTGGACTTGCCAGGTCCGAGCTCACACTCAACCCCGCGATCCTCGCACCTTGTGCACGGAGGCAACGCTCGCCCCTTTCCTTTATCAACCCACTGTTGTGCCTGCACCTCCTCCGCCTGTACTCCGTCAACTCCGGACATCAGGATGGTACAACAAGTACTCACCCTTTTGCGCGCCGCTGCCTCGGCCTCTTTGCGACGTTGCTCCTCCTCAGCTTTTCGCTGCAGCTCCATTTCCTCCGCTTTCCGGTGCTCCTCCTCTTCTTTCCGCACCTTTGCTCGCCTCCGTCGCTCACCGAACTTGGCCGAAGACGTTTCGTCGTCGTCGTCCTCGCACTCCACGAGTCGCACTTCCGGCCACTCCTTGATGTGGTCGATATCGGACATCGGTATTTTCAGTGGCAAGTGTGGATGGGTAGAATTTTGACAAGTCCAACTCCGGGTGCACACCTCGCTTTATATCTCCAGTTCAGACTCCGCTTTCAACTCCGTTTGTTGATTGTGGTGTGGAGCCGGACAATGAAGTGTGGACCTCGGATCTCCACTCTGTTTCGCACAAATCACGATGTCACTCCGAACCTCCACTTATCCAATAGGCCTCGAGGGCTCGGCCTTAATGGGGGGGCACTGTCATATCCCATTCCAACCCCTATTTGGTCACCTCCGAACATCTCCATACACCTCCGGCCAACTCCACTAACTCCTTGAATAAGGCCACACCTCCAAAGAACTCCCTTAGGAGTTCATCTCCACCTTAGGAGTTCATCTCCACCCTTAGGAGTTCATCTCCATTCCACTCCCTTAGGAGTTCACTTAGGAGTTCAACTCCGGAGATCATCTCCTTAGCCCCTATCCTGAAACCTCGGACTTGTACAGATCCATTGGACATCCACGGAGTTACATCTCCGAACTTGTACTTTTCATTAATCCCCTTCAGTCATAGTCTGCATTCCCTGTACCAGTCCGTACAGCCTGTTCCGGCTGTGTTCCGCCTCAGTCAGTCATTCCTATGTACATTGCCTTCGCGCAGTAGTTCGGACCCAGACTTCTTCCGGGTCTCTATCGTATATAAACCTCCTGTACTTCTCTGTCGTACCTTCAGTACGAATATCTCGTTATTCTCAACTAAAGCCATATACTTCCAACCTCGCTCCTTATGATCTTCCTTCATCCTCTGAACCTCTGAAATACGAGGATCCGTGAGACTGGCAAGGGCGCGACACATAAGTCCTGCGCCGATATCCTCACCCCCTCCGCTCCTTGGTCTCTCTGTCCTCCGACACCTCCGTACGTCGCTGCTAGTCAGTGACCAACGTCGGAACCCCTATGTATCATCTCCGAACGGACTTCGTTCCACTACCTTCGGACTTGGTCCACTCCCTCAGGACTTCGGTCCACTCCTCCGGACTTCGGTCCACCAATCCCAACCTCTCTGGATCTCCACCGGAGATAGACCTCTGAGAAATATGGACTCTGACAAGTACGAATATCTCAACTAAAGCCATATACTTCCAACCTCGCTCCTTATGATCTTCCTTAAACCTCTGAACCTCTGAAATACGAGGATCCGTGAGACTGGCAAGGGCGCGACACATAAGTCCTGCGCCGATATCCTCACCCCCTCCGCTCCTTGGTCTCTCCGTCCTCCGACACCTCCGTACGTCGCTGCTAGTCAGTGACCAATGTCGGAACCCCTATGTATCATCTCCGAACGGACTTCGTTCCACTACCTTCGGACTTGGTCCACTCCCTCAGGACTTCGGTCCACTCCCTCAGGACTTTGATCCACTCCTCCGGACTTTGGTCCACTACCTCCGGAATTTGGTCCACCAATCCCAACCCCTCTGGATCTCCACCGGAGATTAGACCTCGGAGAAATATGGACTCTGACACCATTGCACTCCAAAACATTGTCGGTGCTGCCACAGCTGAACTACCCGATAATGCTAAGTGGGAGATGAAGAACATGATGGGAAACATGCACCGTTATTTTCAGCAGTATTCCCTTTGCCACCTCCACAAATAGTATGGTCTGTGGTTGCCTTCAGGAGAGAACGGCTCTGAAGTTGGTCATCATGACCAGCGGGTGTGACAGTTACTTAGTGGGTTCGGCTTTCTGCAGGATCACCCAACTCTACCCTATTTTTCAACACCTTTTATTGAACACTTCCTTCTGGACGCTCTAACAATCAGTCCATTTCATCTGCACAGATTCATGCACTCAGACAATATGGACAACCTGTTCATGTTAGTAGCCACTTCAATTATCGCCGAGCTACATGACTTTCAAGATGGCAAGTATGATCCTTGCGATGCAAAAAAATCAAAGTAGCATCAGTATTCCCAGTCAGTCAACAGAAAATGATCAAACAGATGCGACGAGCACAATGGTCACAAAGCTGGCTGGATGGGTTGCAAACGAATCTACTCACTTGCACACATGCTAGTACTAATTTAAAATCCATGACATATTAATTGCATTCATTTACTGTAACAGATACATGGCAGTATGGACTTGAATCTTGTAAGCTGGACTTATGACAATTCCAGAAAGTCAGACATTTGCAGTCGCAATTGGATCTGACCCACTGTGGATCTGTTTACTGAGCATGCCTTGGCAAAAACCCGTGATGGCGTGTCCTTTTACGTAACCCGCATACTGTATCTGATGTTTGCTTGCTCTCATCTGCATTGCATGCACCTGTAACCCATCAATGCATCATCACTTGAATGTTCATCAAAGCCATTGGACGATAGCAAATGCAAGTTTGGATAGGATGGATATTCGCGGTTATCCCTCTTGAGTCTCAACTTGATGAACACGATCCTCACAATGAACCCTTTTGGAAATCCCTTTGTATGTACAACACTGTTTGGTTTGGCACAGGGTTTGTCGTCCATTTGCTTATGGTCTAATTCCATCTAACATTGTATGCAGAATAGTGAGTGCAACACTGGCATATGTGATTCAAGTGCCACTGCTAGTACACAGAGTGCACCTGCACTGTGTTCATTATTTCTCCATTTGTTTGCCTCCATAAGTATCTTATTTGTGCTTGCCACCTGTGCCTAAGCTGTCGCTAGCTGGACTGCATCAGAATATCACTCATCAGAGAAATCAGGAACTGTTAGCTTGTCTGTACTAGTGATTCCATGTAAACTCATCATGTTAATTGACGTCACTCGCTTTAGGCTGCGATGGAGCTCTTTTAAACCCCTGATCGCTCCCAAGCTTTACCAAGTCACTCCCTTCTCAATGTCCTGCTTTGACAGGATATTCGAATCCTGATGTATTGAACCTCGTTTGTGGTGTGTGTGTCCCTTTTACTGCTGATGTCGGCTATCCTCAAGTGCCATCCCAATTGCCCTCACTCATTCCAATCCAGGAGGGGATTAACGCAACATCAAGCAACATGCTACATCTATGCACCAGTGCAAGCAGAGCGGATTGCGCAGGTGAACATGACCTTCCACCTGACAGAGGAGCCTCCAAGCAAGTGGGTCAGACAGGGCATTGATGATTCACAGGTACTTGTCGACAATACTTAATTGGCCATTGCACTAACTTTAATTCCAGGACATGGATTCATCGGATGTGATAGCTCATAGGGACAACTCATTTGATTTGGTTGGTGAGGTGACTCCAGGCGTTTCACTGTTCAAGACAAATTGCTTAGACCACTCCTCATCCACTCCTCATCTTCTAGGGTACAATTCAATACCTGAATGTCAATGGTCAAAACACTCAGGGTTCTTTGCATCTCATACCCGATCCCCCCCTTGAGCCACCTATGCAATCCATGTCTGATGGCTCCACCAACTCTGGGTCTGAGCAACGCCTTCCACCACGCAATCAATGACTTCCTGCCAGGTTTTGAGATTTGTTGCCCGACTCTCTGTTGCTCACAGTCGACCCTCAGCCTCCCTCTTCCAGCTCCATTTTGCCACGCATGTTTTTGCATGTCTTCAACTCCTTTCATACACAATTCAACAAGTTCGGCATTGCATGTGCTTACTGCCATCACCCATCGCATGACCCTGAGTTGTTTCTTTCTGTGGAGGAGTTGTCATGGACCAATGAGGCCATTCCCACCAACCTGGCAGAGGGAGAGTATCTTGACCACTTCCTGCCATGGCCCTGGTCCAATGGATCAATTTGGCGACTCATAAGGTGGAAAGAGAGCGGTAGTGTGCAGAAGTCCAATTTGGAAATTACTCAACTGGTCCATGAGGTTTTCCAAGCCCCGGCTTCAACATTCATGACTTGACAAATTTCAATGCATCCAGGGAGACTAGTTGGTTGGACGCTGCCCAGAAGGAGATCAGTCACGATGATCCTTTCGGAATTGATGGGTGGTGGTGCACAAATGTAGAAATATCCATGCCTACAAGGGAAAAGCAGAAGGAGGGTAATGGAAGAACATTTATCATGGATGGGTTTCACTACAGACCAATCCTGGATGTTGTGCGTGTGGTATTTGCAGAGGCATCCTCAAAGAACTTCCACCTTACTCCATTCAAGAAGCTCTGGAAGTCACCGGTGACTGGTAGCAAGCAGCGTGTCTATGATGAGCTCTACACCTCAGATGCATGGAACCAAGCCCAAGATGAGATTATGAAACTGAGAAGAGATGACGGCTGCAAGCTGGAAAGGGTGATTGCAGGTCTCATGTTCTGGTCCAATTTGACTCGACTTGCATAGTTCAGTCATACATCTGCATGGCCTCTTTATCTCTTCTTCAGCAACCTGTCCAAGTATGCTCGGGCTGATCCACAGTCAGAATGTTGTAATCTAATCACCTTCATGTCTTCCATACATTGAATGCATTGTTTTGTTCTGCTCAGAGGGTCTCATTATAGCCATCAGCTGCCAGAGTCCATTAAGAAGTTTTTATCCTCGATCTCTGACAAGAAGGACAACCATGACCTTCTGTGTCATTGCAAGCGAGAACTTGTTCAGGCAGTCTGGAAGATTTTGCTCAATAATGAATTTGTCGATGCTTACAAGAACAGTATTGTCGTGAAATATTTTGATGGGATCCTCCAGAGAGTATACCCCAGAATATTTACTTATTCCGCTGACTATCCGGAAAAGTGAGTGGTCACATTGTTATTTGCGTGCTTGATGCTGAACAGTAGGCAGGGTCCTCCTCGCCACTATTCAGGACAATGGCTCTGCCCATGTCCTTGCTGCCTAGTTCCAAAATCAAAGTTCAACTGCACAGGATTCATCAGAAACCTTGTGGCCAGGTATTCTCATGCAAGAACCTACCTCCTTGAGAAGGTTAATCTTGCCTGACGTGTGATTTATGTCCATGGCAGACCTTTGAGGGGTATCACCATAGAGGCGATCCTCAAAACTGAATCCCTGGTTCCCACTGTAGTATGAACACTCCATTGATGGGTACTATGTGCTTACAATGCCTCACAGAACTCTTTTTCAAGCGATTATTACCCTTGGGCTTCAACCTATTCACCCATCTAGTCATGGATTTACTGCACGAGTTTGAAGTTGGAGTCCTGAAAAATGTTCGGAAACACTTACTCCAAATACTGTATGCTGTTGATCCTCGCAGGATTGAGATCCTCAACGAACAGTGAGCTCAGGACCCTTCTGCAATGTAGTCTCTGATATCTGTTCTCTTAGATTCACACAAATCACTCCCTTTAGTCTGAGCACCATCCGACATTTTTCACCGGATGTTGCAGACACGAGTCAGCGACTGGCATGGTTCTTCAAAAATGTGCTTCAGGTAAGTAATTGGATTACCGCAGTTAGCTGGTGGTGCTTAACACGTGCTCCAGTGTGCCATCCGTGTCTTTGAAGGCCTTTCCCTCCCGCTCACAACTTGAGCATTTAAACCCTTCTATTCCAACTCTGTGAATGGCATGCATTGGCCAAGCTTTGGACCCACACAGATGATTCCCTTGTGCTCCTTCAACAATATTTACAGCACCTTGTTGAACGAGCACCATGTAGTAGCTCTTTAACATTACTTACTTACTTATCATAGTAGCGTAGTCATCCATATATGGAAATAGTCACACGCACATGTAGTATATAAGTTAGAACTCAATCGTCTGAGTTCGAATAGCATCTTGTGTTCTTACCATAACCACTGCTACCAGCCAAGTGACCCATAACCCCATGTGAGTGTTAGGCGTACTCTACGCTTCCTTAGACTCTATTCAACAGGTTATGAGCCCCGTTAGTGCACAGTGATGTTCACCACAAGGCTGAACTCGCTAGTTGCCTAACTCTCATGCTCACTATCGCTCTCGTGATCGTAGACATTAGTGAATGCTTAAATGCTGTTCCTGACGTCGACGGTACCGAACCTATGTCCAGATTGCATGCTGACGCTGTTACATTCCAGACTCTTCTTAACAATGTCGTCTTCCTCCAATGATTCACGCATTCCTGTTTTCTGTTTTCAATGGAACCAACTGGCAACAATGGCATCCTGCCATTAAAGCCTACTTGCAGTCAACAGGCTGTACCTGGGCTCTGGAGATCTCTCATCCAGCGGACCTGATGGCAATGTCAGACCGCAACGAACGAAATGACTTCATTGCCTGGATATGGGCTAATGACACATTGGTTGGCAACATCAACCTCTACCTCTCTGAGCCCATTCGGGCAAAGTACACAAGTCAGACAAACACCATCGACCTCATCAAGGCGTTGCACGAAGAGTACTCCGCACCAGGACTGGCCGGAGCATACACTCTTTTCAAAGAGCTGTTGGATGTCAAAATCCCTCATGTGTCGCACCCTGCCCCTGCCTTATCCAAGGCAGAGAACCTCTTCACATGGCTCACTGCCACGGGCTTCAATTTCCCCACCAAGATCCAGGCGATGCTGCTCCTCGCAAAGCTCCCTGCTTCGATGGATGTCATCACTCAGATGATTGTCCAGGCGAAGGACACGGCTGGCAAGCCAAAGGATCCATCTGTTGAGGACATCCACAAAGCTGCAGTCCTCTCGTGGGACCAGCGCTCCCTGATGGGTGGTGGCAACCCTGCTCAGCAGGCTAACAAGATTTCAGCTGTGAAGCAGAAGGGCAATGACCCCTCCTTCCAACAGCAGCTGCAACCCAAGCAGCAGCAGCAAGGGGACGCTAGCGCTGATGGGAAGGGGAAGAAGATCCATCAAGGCAAGAAGAAGGCTAAGTCGCAAGACCACGCCCACATCGCCTCCACCGCCATTATCACCACCATCGTCGACACCCCCGCCACCATGGATCCCCGGCTCGCCGCCCACATCTCTCCTCAGCTCTACCAAGGGCAGAGCGGCACCCCTGCCGACACCTGCATACTGGAGGCTTTCTCCCTAGCTGAAAGGCTAGATGTTCACCCATCGATCGAAATGATCCGGAGATTGGACTGGGAGAAACAAAAGGCGAATAAAATTCCCCTTCAGAACCACATGTGGGATGCTGAGACGTTTGGTCTCGCATCAAACATTGTTGAGATATCCTCCGATGACAACACGGACGTGCCCGCCACCCCCTCTCCGAAACGTGGCCACTGCTCCCATAGGCACGCCATTGACCCACCGCCGCAGTCCTCTTGGGAGAGCGAAGACATGGTGGACATCTATGGCTCGGAGATAGACCGGGACATCGCTGCCACTGCTTTCCATAGCAGTGGTGAGGACTTCCCACGGATGATCCCATGGATCACCAGGCAAGTGAATTCACTACCTGCACTTTCTCAAACTAACGGTTTGTCTGCTCATGACGCAGTTTCCCCTGCTCGAGTACTTAATGTAATTTCTCCTGCCTCTGACATGGACACCGTAGTTACAAATTGTTTGTATCTACTCCATGGTGAAATGACATGTCGCGCTTGCAGCGCCCTCTCCAGTTCAAAACATAAGTGTGCATGCCCAAAGGCAAGTTCTGGATCCTAGATTCAGGTGCTTCAATGCACTTCATACCTGAGCGATCAGATTATGTCACATATGAGAAGCTTGAAGGCAAAGACCGTCCAGCGGTCTTTACTGCCTCAGGTGTTATCTACGTCCAAGGTAAAGGGAAAGTACCAGTGCACTGGATAGATAGTGCGACCAAGAAAACGCACATCCTAGAGCTACACAATGTAGGACATATACCAAACTCTGGTGTCCGCCTAGTCTCCCTAGGCCTATTACTTGCACATGGTGCGAAGGTCCAAGGCGACGTTAAGCAAATCACAGTTACATACGGTGATGGTGTCACCCTCACCCCGTTTATTCCTGGCCGTTTGGGTCAGGGATGTTGAATAGAGTCTAAGGAAGCGTAGAGTACGCCTAACACTCACATGGTGGTTATGGGTCACTTAGCTGGTAGCGGTGGTTGTGGTAAAAACACAAGATGCTATTTGAACTCAGACGATTGAGTTCTAACTTATATACTACATGTGCGTGTGACTATTTCCATATATGGATGACTATGCTACTATGATAAGTAAGTATGTAACGTTAAAGAGCTACTACATGGTGCTCGTTCAACAAGGGAATGTATACCATTGAGGTGCTACCGCTGAAAGGACAATCAGCAAACACAACCCATACTATAATGTACGAAATAGTGCATCAATGTTTTGGACACCCTTCCAAAGACGTTATCCAACATGCTCGTAAGCACGTTAAGTCTATGCCTAACATTGAGATCCCCTCTGAGGACTCTGTCTGCCCTGGCTGTGCTATGGGCAAGTTACCTAACAGAAGTTTCCCTCCTTCTGAGCGACACACTATACACGTGTTTGAATTGATTCACTTGGACTTAAAGTCCTTCCCCACCAATTCATACCATCGGTATAAATACATTATCACATTCCTTGATGACTATACGTCAATGGCGTGGGTTAGTCTTCTGCACACTAAAGATGCTATGTTGACAGCCACTAGACACTTCTTAAAAATGGTGTCCATGCAATTTACCGCAAAGGTACAAGGATGGATGTCCAATGCAGGGGAAGAGTACAAGTCTCGAGCTTTCGATGACATGCTCAAAGAACAAGGGATACACATTTGCCAAAGCGCACCACATACTCCACAACAGAACGGTCATGCTGAACATTTCATGCAACCGTGATGGACAAATCTGAGGCTATGTGACTTGAAGCTTGCATTCCGGAAAGTTGGTGGGAATTCAGCATTCAACATGCTACCCATATTTACAACAGAACACCGCTGTGCCGCCATAACTGGCGTACCCCTTAAGAGTTACTTCATAAGGAGCAGCCGGACATAGCGCATCTACGTGTATTCAGATGTGCCGCATATGTGCACATTCTGGATGATGTGCGGGCCAATAAGATGGCCCCTAAGTCTGAACTTATGGTGTATCTGGGGGTTGCACCAGGACATGAATCAAATTTCCTGTTTATGTGTTCCCCCAACAATGTTTTGTTCCATTCTGCTCACACCATTTTCGATAAAACAAGATTCCCCCACTGTGTATCACCTTGCACACGCCCTGCTGCACAACCAGTGCCACCTGTCACTGCTGAGCCCGGCCCTTTACAAGGACCACCGGCGCCCACTGCTGACGATGACAACTATCGACCCAGTTGACCCGCTCTGAGAGTACCATCTCCTCCTGTCCCTCCTCACACACCCTTGCCTTGCCCGGCACTGCTCCCACCATGTGCACCTAAAAAAGGTCATGGGGCACTGCCCATGATCCCTCCTGCCCCTATGCATCCCCAACGTGAATGTCACGTGCCTAACTGGCCCGACAATGTTTACGGAGATAAGCACCCGGTTGAGCAGGTTAAGGAGATCGAGTGCAAATTGCGCTGGCCTGACTCTCGGGAACCTGGTCCATCTAGACCAAGGCAGCCACAGCCTCTGCCACAAGGCATGCCTGGCAATTTTCCTGACTCTAATGTGCCTCCCACCCCTGCCAATGCTCCTGGGTCAAACGATTAAGTCATGAAGGGAGAGCTGGATTGGCCACATTTTTTATGTCAAAGACAATACCACTCGGGTTAGCAACTGCAGACACTAAACCCTTACGCGAATGGAGTCTAAAGGACTTACAGAGACTGCCCCTGGCAGAACAAAAGGAATGGAAAGCCGCATGTCAACACAAGCTAGACATACTCAAAGAACGAAAAGTCTTTGAACTGGTCAACCCCCCGAAAGGGCGTAAGGTCATATCCAACTGATGGGTCTTCGATCAGAAACCTGATGGTTGTAAAAGCGCATGATTAGTTGCAAAAGGAGTCTCTCAACAAGAGGGAATTGATTTCAACCAAATCTTCTCTCCAGTTGTAAGGTTTGAGACTGTGCAGCTTATGCTTGCACTTGCAGCCTTAGAGAACTGGCACATCGAAGCACTCAATGTAATAAGTGCTTACCTATATGGTAAGTTAAATGAGAAGATCTACATGAAACAACCCAAAGGTTTCATAATCACTCTTGAAGACATTACTCACATTAACGACTATAGAGAACCTTGGTCGTTACATTTATTGCAAAAAATACTACTACTAGAGTAAAAACTAGGCTACCTGGAGACAGTGCCACAGTGTGTTGCGTCATGAGGGAGTTGTGGTGGGAGATATGCATAGCACTGTCAGCAGATTTGCTTGTCACAGTTGTGCATTGAGGCAGGAACCTTGAGTGAGGGCTCAATGATACCACCATGGAGACTAGACATCGTCTTAATACACCTGAACTACAAGGTATAACACCTAACGCACCAGAGAATGAGGTGAAGGGTAGATTCTTTTCGGATGTTGTAGTCATTAAGGGTATGGCTGTCCTCGAGTTGTTTACGGCAAAGATGGGATGTTGTTGGTCTGGTGGGATACTGTGTGCATGTGATGTGCTGCCAGTGGCACACTGTTGTCCTGTTGGGGTCACCATCATCACTGTGGTATTGCTGACACCATCACATCACCATCACCATCATGGTGATGCTGGTAGTGCCATCATACTGGTGTTGCTGATGCCATTGTGGCGGCAGCATTGATGTGGCGGTGATATCATTGACATGGCATTGTGGCATCATGGTGATATCACAGATGCCACTGCATCACTATCGTTGTCATGTCACTGGAGGTGAAGGTGAAGGCGAGTGACATTGGACTTAGAGAAAATTTCAGCACAACTAAAGTTGCTTACTCAGCCACACAGCCACACCTCACCTACTCTCAGGCTTTTCTGTCTCCAGTGCCACATGTGACTCGGACAACAATCAAAATGCGACGGGCAGCCACCACACCTGTATAGATGATCTGCAATGACTGTATGGTGGTTTGGATGTCTCAGGTATGTCTACTTTTGAGCGGTTGCAATTTCCGTGCTGACTCACCTGGTATGCAGCTAGTGAGCTCGTTTCAAGTCGTTTAGACTCACGGCGCACATCACTTGTTGCAGCGGTCATTCCATCACTATTCCCATCCATTTGGATGCCATCCACATCATTCTCGTGCTTCAATTCATGCTCGACATCTCTTCTCACCTTTTAGACCTGAATCAGGATTCAGGCCTCTTCGCCAGGTACATCAAGTTTGCGCGATCGTTTTGACACTGTGCGCATTCCTGTCACTCTCAGGACCTCTCCCATTGTATCTGCCACCTTTGACAACAATTTGGTGGTCTGAATCACCCTCTCCAACTTTCAACACACCCTGCAGACCCATATGGCCTCCTGGCCTGTTATCTCAATCTGGTGTGTTTGTTGTGTTGATGCACTCATTTCTAACCCTTCTAGGATGTCTCTGGATGCTGTGGGACTCGCATTGTGCAACCACTTCATGTCCCAGCTCGATTGGCTCGATTGGAACACTCTCCAGCCTGTGAGTTCTCTTTTAACTTTCACTCTGAGTGTTCACACTTGTGTCCTGACACATTCCACAGCTTCTTCTACCAGTTCCCAGCATTCTCAACACACCCTGATGCCCCCGACATGTCCGCTTTGGCTCCGGTAAGCACGTCTTTGCAGCTTGCAGATGCCTTCACCCCCCCCCCCTTGAGCTTGAAGTTCTATGGTTATGGGTCACGCGCACACGGGCACACATACACACACAGACAGGGAGTTTGCATCTGCTCACACTTGCTACCTCATGTTCCCCTTGCGTTGGGCGAGCATATGTACACATATGGACAACAAGTCTGCATGTGCAAGCACACTCACTCACACCTGCTCACTGTCACTTGCCATGGTGCCACTTGTCCCACACCACAATGGATTGAGGGGATTGAAAAGATGGTACTGACAAGGTCAGAATGGTGTCAGTCAGATACTATGTTATAATGGTGACTAACTTATGTACGAGTACTTGATCTTTGCTACTTTGGTACTTTAGGAAACTTGGAACATGATGACCAAATAACACTTTAGCACTTGACGGACTTTGACAGCTTTAGCCCACAAAATTACTTAATGAAATTGTCAAAGTGCCTTAAAGTGATGTGAGGATTTGCTGATGGAGTCAGCGATAATTCATCGACAAAGACAAAGATACACAACAACAGGGTGTGCACCACAAGGTGGTAAACAAGCGGAATGCAAAGAGCAAAACAAGATGAGAAACAAGGGTGCCACAAGGATGAGCATGATGATGCTCCTGCCAAAGCTGGAAAAGTGTCAGACTGGCAGCCTGGATACACAACAACAAAAGAATGAGCAGAATGACGAGGCATTAAGGGTGTGCACCACGCGGTGGTAAACATGTGGAATGTAAAGAGCAAAACAAGAAGATAAAAAATGATGGCACCACAAGGACGAGTGCGGTGATGGTGCCACTCCCGCCAAAGCCAGGAAATTGTCGGGTTGATGATGTGAGTAGCTATAGAGCATACTAAGAACATGTGGGATGGTGGAAGCAACAACAGGTGTGGTTGTAGGAAGCGAGTTGGTGAAGGGGACATGTCTGGAGCACACAGTGGACGTGTTCGACGGCAACAATGACACCGCAGCTGGCAGACACCAGCATCAGCAAACTAACCCATTATTTATGCCTACTTATAACTACTTACAACATAGTTTAAGCACAATCCAGTAAAAAGCGTACCAAGTAAATTCTTGCTTTTTCCAGTAGGGACCATTACTGGGAGCCACTTTTTTCACACTTGTTTCGCAGCCGAGTGATATAGAAAGTAGCAAATGATGGATTATAAGCTACAAAATCAGTAGTAAATGAAGTATGATGCCCGAAAATGCCAGCTGCCATACAGTAAGTAATGAAAAAGCAGCCCATTTGGTAAATGGAGGGGGATATGGCCCGAAGGGAGTATGGAATCCAAATGGAATGGGTGCATCCGGGAAATTTAAAGGGAATGATAAGGGTAGATAATGGATTATAATGGATTACAATGGTATATAATCCTTTATCTACCCCCCTTTGGTGATTATATAGGATTATTGTTCCCTTTAAATTTCCCTGATGGCCAGTGGCCAAAATACAACAGTCGAACAACGGGATGGAGATATGGCTGCCAAGTGTATCAAGTCCAAACGGATAGGGAGCAGAGCGGCAGAAGAGATGAAAGTAGAGCAAATACAATTCTACAAGGGTGGCAATTTTACACATCACCTTGCTTGACAAGGTTTCTATCACACCTAAAAATCGTGGGAAAGTGTAGCCCTGTCTTACCGGAATTTGCTGAAAAAGTGTGCTGTGTTTGTTATGGTTTCCCCTTGCCATGCTCTTGATGTTCAACGTGCTCCCTCTCGATGCTGTCGTCCCGCTCGCTCGAAAATGTGCTATTGGTGCCATGAATGTGGAATATGTGGAATATTAATTGAGCAGTATGTGGTGTGTCTATGGTTTTCTTATGTCACATCCCATCTCTCTCCACCATTTTAAAGTTTTCTTGTTCAGCTCCTCAAGCCTGTCATTCTCGGCGAGTAATTCCGGGCAGTGTCCTTTCTGAAAAAGTTCATTGTTGAAATCTCTCAGTAATCAGATTGTTGAATGTCCTGAGCTCTGAGATAGTGCAACGTAGAGATTGAACAACGTCAGTCCACCAGTCGGTGATGTTGCAATGTCCACGATGATGGCTGGAATAGTTTGGCCCTGTGCACGATAGTCCGTGAATGCGTAGGCTGCAGTCATTGGGAATTGGCATCGATGGACAGTGCAGGTGATGGCTTTGCCTTCTGATGACTTGCACTGGATATGAAAGATTTTCAATGCTGGCTGGATGGGGATCACTGACTCTTTCAGATCCTTCAGTTGCGTTGCTCTGGTTCAGTTAAGTTTCACTAGGATGCACAATGGGAGAAGCTTGAGCTTGATGATGGGCTCAATGCTTTGGATGATGGGTTCTTCTGGGTCGAGCAGTATATCAACAACCATGCCGTGTGCTCCATTGGTGATGTCGAGGTCGGTCTCGACGTTTTGTGTGACCATAACCTTCATTCCAATACTGACTTCCAACAACTCTGGCAGGTCCTGCTTCCATCGCCTGTGATCTGATCTGTTACCTGATCCATGTAAGACTACAGCATAGCATTCAGCGAGAGTTAGTGGTTCACCCTTGATTGTGTCCTCGGCCTGGCACTGGAATGTGATGGTGTGTGTGTTGTGCCCATGCTGCCTCAGTGCTGCATTGTTCCATAGTTGCTGAACAGCATGATGTGGAGTGATCAATGCAGCGTCAGTCCACAGATCTGACGTGAAATCTGTTTCAAGGCAGTTTCGATTGGTGAGAAGGAGGGTGTGTAACATCTCTATGTGGTGATCCTGCACCTGACTGAACTGAAGGTGGTGCAGAAGGTCTCTCCATCCTCCATCGACCACGTGCATTTGTTCTTTTAGAACAACAACTATCAGGCTCTCTTCATAGATCAGACATCTTGTAATACTATCCTGTTTTCGCTGTGCTGGATCTGCAGGAAAATAGAGTGAGTCCGTTTTGCCGCATGTGACAAGTGAGAACTGAAAAAAATTGCCTGTTTTGATGATGGAGATGCCACCAAAGGAATGTGGAGATGCTGGCTGCCCGGCAATCATCTTCCCAATGCCTATGTTTCGAGAGAGCTTGGCGAGAAAGGTCTTGCTGATCATGGATATCTCGTCGATAACGAGGTACTCAATGTGTCTCCAGAATGCTTGTAGCCATCATTGCCTCGTCACTGTCCTGGTTCGATATCATGCCAATAGTGTGTTGTTTTGCCGTCAATCAGCGATGCTGCAACACCGGTGTATGCTAACTTTAGCAAAAGATGCTTGACCCCTCTGTGTGTAAAATACTCTGTAACGGTCTGGATCACCTTGGATTTACCAGTTCCGCCTTTGCCATGAATTATCATTTGAAGCGGTGGGTGCTTTTCACCCGCGAGCATTCTATCGAGGTGCCATGTAATGATATTGTATGCTTGGAATTGGTTGTAACATAGCATTGAAGGATCAACAGGTGCCAATGAAACTTCTGAAGTCTCAGATGAGTCCATGTAGTGGACACTTGGCCCCTCATTTGCTGCTGGTGGGAGACAAAGCTGACTGACGTATCCACGATCATGGTCGTTGTCATTGACATTCATCTGTGAGACATCAGTTGCAGAAGACTAATTTTACCTGTTGACATCCTGGCTCATCTGCTCCTTCCATGAAAGCAGATTTTCAACATCCTTCTGTGTAGCATTTCTCCGTGCAACTGTAGGTGGTACTCCGAGGAAGTGAAAAATTAGCCTTTACGTTGATCCAGCTGCCTCCTCTCCTAGCAAGAAGCATTGTATTAACTAATCTGCCAATTACCTAGACTCATTCACAGGTCACTCACCTTTGTTCATAACCACAATCCATTCATTGCATATCCCACTCGTTAATGAAAACCTAATAGATATATTACAATATACATAGTAGTTATTGCCTTGTAGCATGACACAATTGCAACATTTTAACTCCGAGTCTGTTCTGGCCATGCAAATGACAAGCAAGGTTTCAGCTGGTGCCAGCCGGCACTTCCCAAGTTAGCTATAGTACCACAAAAAGGTCAAACTTACAGATGCCTGTGTACTGATTGCCCTGGTTGGTCTGATCCAAGAATGCAAAGAGTGGGTGAATCATGGTGATGTATCCCCAAATCCATTCGTAGCATGCGCTCGAGCTAGATATAACCTCATGAGATCCACAAATGTGTGCTGCGCAAACCCCTCATCTGTCTTACCACTGCGTCGCCCAATTGCGACCATTGCCCATGCTTCTGCTCCCGAGTCTGCTGTCATATCCCATTCCAACCCCTATTTGGTCACCTCCGAACATCTCCATACACCTCCGGCCAACTCCACTAACTCCTTGAATAAGGCCACACCTCCGAAGAACTCCCTTAGGAGTTCGTCTCCACCTTAGAAGTTCATCTCCACCCTTAGGAGTTCATCTCCATTCCACTCCCTTAGGAGTTCACTCAGGAGTTCAACTCCGGAGATCATCTCCTTAGCCCCTATCCTGAAACCTCGGACTTGTACAGATCCATTGGACATCCACGGAGTTACATCTCCGAACTTGTACTTTTCATTAATCCCCTTCAGTCATAGTCTGCATTCCCTGTACCAGTCCGTACAGCCTGTTCCGGCTGTGTTCCGCCTCAGTCAGTCATTCCTATGTACATTGCCTTCGCGCAGTAGTTCGGACCCAGACTTCTTCCGGGTCTCTATCGTATATAAACCTCCTGTACTTCTCTGTCGTACCTTCAGTACGAATATCTCAACTAAAGCCATATACTTCCAACCTCGCTCCTTATGATCTTCCTTAAACCTCTGAACCTCTGAAATACGAGGATCCGTGAGACTGGCAAGGGCGCGACACATAAGTCCTGCGCCGATATCCTCACCCCCTCCGCTCCTTGGTCTCTCCGTCCTCCGACACCTCCGTACGTCGCTGCTAGTCAGTGACCAATGTCGGAACCCCTATGTATCATCTCCGAACGGACTTCGTTCCACTACCTTCGGACTTGGTCCACTCCCTCAGGACTTCGGTCCACCAATCCCAACCCCTCTGGATCTCCACCGGAGATAGACCTCGGAGAAATATGGACTCTGACATCTGCCCTGCAAGCGCTTGCTCCACGTCCGCATCCTCATGGTGTGCAAGAGTCCTCAGTTATGGAACAGGACAAGGTCTTTCTCTTGCCAATCATGTGGGTAGACCAAGTATTTTTTTCGTGACGTGCAACAACCACGAGGGACATCATTACCAGGCCCAAATATTCCGCCAGAAATTCCTGGAATTCATCTGGCATGTTAGTATTATGATTCAGCAATGAATATAACATACCGCCACTCCACATAAACCAACAATGCCAAAAAAATTTGTACAATGGGCCAGTACTGACGGAGTGTGCCAAGTTTGCCAATGCCCTGTTCCGTGGTTTGAATGGTGAGAAAGGGTTGTGACACCCACCTTTGTTGAGAGCCCTCTCTACAATGACTGGGGCATTGACTTTTTCTCTTCCAACGTTGAGCTCAGGCGTGGGATCTTGGGAGATGGTGGGTACCATGTACGGTGAGTGGGTTGGAAAATGGGTGGGGGCACTATGTGAGTGGGCATGGTGTTGACATCACTTTGGGAATGGGGTAGCACTGTCATGTCATGTGGGCCAGTGAGGGTGAGCGGTTCAAGTGACACCAATGCTGACTCAGAGAAAATTTTAAGTCCAACATTGATTACTCAATCAAGTTTCATGCCACACAAATCTCTTGATGCCGCTGAACCAAGTTCAATCAACCACCATGACACCGTATCATACAGGAGGACATAGGTACCCACTGCCATCCTTGCATCAGTAAATTTACATTGTTCTTTATTTGGCTTATGGTAGCTTATTCTGCTTGTCAAATTACAAACAACATCAAATCTGGTCACAGTCCAGTGCAAAACACCAGAATATCAAGCTAGAATATATTCTAACAAAAATAAAGCCTTTTATTGACTTGTGTAGTGAGCTTTGAAGTGTGATGGAAGCCAACTAAGTCAAATAAGCTGCCATAAGCCAAATAAAGAACACTGTAAATTTACTGATGTGGTCTCACACCTGCTTCCGCCGTCAATGCAGTACACCACTGGCAGCACTCGACTCTCCGCCTCCACTGCTGTCAACATTTGTGTCACATGCCACCTCAACATTGTTGTTGGAGTCAGTGCGCACGTCAACGTCTGCACTGTTTCGCTCGTCTGTCACCCACCTGCACTGTCCACCACCACTGCCACACACCTGCATTGACACAATGCCTGCCAGACTGTGGATGGTGCGTACGAACTCACTGCCCACATGCATGTGTACAAACTTGCTGCCCGCATGCACGCACACCACCAAACTTGCCCACGAATGCCACCATCATTGTTGCCAATGTTGATGCATGTGCCATCTTGCTCGTGCGGTCCTGCTCTACCATCATCATTCAGTCATTGTTGTTGTTCGCATGCCAAGCCTGCCAGGACACTTGTTGCATCTATGTGCCCGCTCAACTGTTTCAGGCCATTGCACATGTTTGTCTCATCGCGGGACTGTCCTGCTGGCCTGGGGACTTGTGGTGGAGGGTTCTGGAATGCTCGGTTTATGAGTGCACAGTGTTCCCTATGTGTTGTACTTGTTATGTTACTACATGTCACTTGTAGATTACTTGAAATGGAACTTATACTATACTTGTGTGGAAATAGGATGTGTAAGTAATAGAAAAGTGTGTAAGTGATAATAAGTAATGTGTTAGTTTGCTGATGAGATTGGCAATGTGGATGGGTTGAGAGCACGCTGGAGACGTGTGCAGCGACAATACCGGCTGTGATGCCACTGAATGGGGTCAGGTTGGTGGTGAGGAGGAGTCTGGACATGTGGAGCAAAATGCCCAATGACAACACCAGCGGTGACACTGTTGGTGGGGAGGGATTTGATGGCAAGGAGAGGTGCTGAGCACACTGAGGATGTGTGCGACAACAACAATGACGACACCAATGATAAGGGTAAAGGGAAAGGTGCATGGGAAGCTGATAAGCAGTAGCATTGTGAGGTTAATGTTGCCTGGTACTACTGCTTTTGGAATGGAAACTCCTGATGTGATGCCGAGATGCCATGCGGCCCGAGGCGGGATAGAGGGAATGGAGTAGCCTAAGGTCGTACTAGGTTTGGGGCACATTTTATTGCTGGAGGCGGCATATGCCATTCTGAAGCCTAACAAGGCAGGGAGACATAATCCTGTGCTGAGCCTTATTTGACTTGGTTTTCGGGCATATTAGTAGTCTCGAGCCATTATGGGAAATTCGGGTGAACTCGGGAAGCAGATCTTTCCTATAACGTCTGGAGACACTTACCCAGTGGTGCTGGGGTCGTGTCACACTCGAATTACTAAGCCTTTACTAAGTTACTGCTTTATTGATTCAATTAGTAATATATGTCTAGTACCTTTGTACCTTGCAAAAAAAACCTCTCGAGTATTCAGATGCATTCATTGGAGCAACTTGAAAGGTTTTCTTGCCAAGTACAAAAGTACTATACATATATTACTCAGTGAGTACAAGAAGCTGTGGACTTGTGGTCTAATGGTTAAGTGTCAATGTGGGTTCACATGCTCTGGGGCCCTGCAGTTGTAGATTTGAACCCTTCACATGCTCATTTTTTTGCTTCATTTTTTTCTGACATAATTTTCTTCCCACACACGTGAACGACTGTCAGACAACGTCACACACACCATTAGCTACCATCAGCTGGACATAAACCAACTCGGACGCCTGGTAACTTGGGCATGTAGACAGATTCTCTGTGAGGATTTAATCTAAAACAGAATCCAAAACGGGCGATAATTTCACCTGATTTGGATTAAAGGTGTGACATGCGTGACTCGATCCCCTCGTCCTCATGGAGCACGGAAAATCCCGACACTAGAGAGCGCTTACCCAAAACATCTCAAGACTCAGGCTCCTACCCAACCACTGTTTCGAGAGAGAGGGGCTGCATCAGGATAATGCCGGGTGGCAGTACACCTTTTTCAAAGTCCATAACTTTGATCCCCTCACTCTCTCCACAGCGGCTGGAAGAAAACATTGGTAAACATCATGCAGCCACATCCTGTGACCTGCGGAGCGCGAAAAAAACCATGAGACAATGTAGAAATATGTGTGTATTGCATCAGTATTATTTAGACTGCAATGCTGTAAGATCATATATGCATGTCATACAACTTGAACAGAGCACTGCCTGTGTAGTGTAGTGAACTAACCAATGTCATGCCAAACTCAGACAACCTTGAGACTTGCATCCCAACGCTTGCTGAAATCCATGCTCGGACTGAAGATGTTTTTGGACGTCAGCCATGCCTATGGCAGCAAAAAGTTGCTCAAGCGCTCCTACGTCGAGATCAGGATGTCATCTGTAGGGTGTCTCATGGGTATGGGTAACCCATGTGGGTTGTGGGTGGGGGTATGTGGTGGGTGTGGGTGGGGGTATGGCTCCTGGATACCCACACCCATACCCATACCCATGGTATGGGTTTGCACATCATCATATATACTTAGGTATATACTTGATATTTTGTTTGGTTATATCATGTACTAGTAGAGCTTTAGTGATAAATTACTGTATAAAGGAATGTACTAGGCAATATACAATCACTTGATAATTTACTACATGTCACCCAGAAATGTGTGTCTCTCAGCCATTCATGGCCCAAATTGGCTACCTAAGTACTCCAGCTTTAGTCAATGGTCCATGCTACAACTCCTTTACCATTCTATAATATAATCACCTCCAAAACACCAGATCAAACCAGACTTTGAAACATCAACTTAGGGTAACCCACATGGGTTGTGGGTATGGGTATGTGATGGGTATGGGTGGGGGTACAATTTTGAATACCCACATGAATACCCACACCCATGGTGTGGGTATGGGTATATTGGTGGGTATGGGTGGAGGTATTGCCACAGACTGTCACGACCCAGATATTACCAAGTCCAACTCCGGACAACTCCGGTTAATCTCGGACAACCCTTGACCTAGGACCAACGGACATCTACGGAGTTGCAACTCCGGACTCGTACCTCTATTAGTCTCCTTTGGTTATAGTCTGCATTTCACCTGTCCGATCGTTACAGCCTTCTCCAGCTGTGCTCCGTGCTCCGTTACTCAGCCTTCCCTTCCTATGTACATCGCCTTTGTGCAGTAGTTCCGAATCCAGACTTACTCCCGGTTTCGAGTACTATATAATCCCCTGTATTACTCTGTCGTACCTTCAGTACAAAAATTAACTAAGTCACCTCCCTTCGAGTCTGACTTCCCTTTCACCTTCCTCTACTCTAAATACGAGGACACGGGATTGACAAGGGCGCGACACATAAGTCCTGCGCCAACGTCCTCACCCCTCCGTACCTCTGCACCACTGCACCTCTGCACCTCCGTCCCTCAGACCCAGTACCCTCGGACCTCCGCCGGACTTGAACCCGGAGGATCTGGACTTGACAGTATTTTCGTACTGCCTCTTGTCACAATCCCTTCTGAACTATTATGTCTACGCGCACTACCCGAACCTCACGCGCCAATATGTTGCAGTCTGCCTTTGGCAGCACTCGCACCGTACCAGGTGAATTCGTCAGCCTAAACCAACGCGCCGCACCTTCGGCATCAGCAAGGTGGCGCACCCAGGCCACCCCATCTCCGCTCACTCCGCTCCCTGAAGAACGTCTCTCCGGAGTTCCCCGTATCTGGATATTACGGGAAGATGAAGAGGACTTCTGGGGCGAGGACCGCCCTGGCACTCCTCTACCAGGAGCAAGAGAAAGAGATGGTGGTGGTGGTGACGATCCAGACGACGATGGCTCCTCCACCTCTTCCGCTCCGGACTCCGAACGACTCTTCCATCGTGATCGTCCGAGAGAAGAAGATGAGGCACCCAACGACGTCCCTCTGGCTTTCGAGCCATTCAACCAATTGGCTAATGCCATCCGCGATATGACTCGCCAAGCACTCCGTCGCAAGAGTCCTTCTAGCGACGCAAGGATCAAAGTCCGTGAACTGGACACTTTTGATGGGTCAGACCCGAAGAAACTCCGTTCCTTCGTGGTGCAATGTGAGATCACCTTCCAAGCCAACAAAAAATCCTTCAGAAAGGACCGAAGCTGAGTAACCTTTGCTCAGTCGTATCTCAAAGGAATGGCCCTCAATTACTTCGAGCTGGACTTGCTCGGAGTTGTCACTCCGTCCCGTCGTCCTCCCTGGATGACAGATTGGCAGGCCTTCCTGTACGAGTTACAGTCGAACTTCGGCCCCCATGACCCCGTCACTGAGGCAGAAACTCAACTCGAGCAACTGCGCATGAAGGACACTCAGCGAATCTCCAAGTACATCGTTGAGTGGAATCGCCTAGCGAACCAAGTCCGAGAATGGAGACCCGGTGCTCTCCGCTGGAGCTTCTACGTCAGACTTCCGGATCGCATCAAAGACGAGATCGCTCGTCAGGGCAAACCTGATAACATCCACGACCTCTGCACCCTCTCGCAGCAGATCGACCAAAGGTACTGGGAGCGCAAGGAAGAAATTTTGCGCGCTCCGAAGGCCCCCGGTTCGACACCCTCCAACAACCACAGCTCCAGTAAGTTGTCGAGCTCCGCTCCGACTAACTCCTCCACGCCTAGGGGCGATAAGTCCAAGGGCTCCTCGTCTTCCAACTCCGGTTCTTCCGGGGGAGGAAACAACAATAAGAAGGGCAATAGCAACCCTTCCAAGGCAGACGCAATCACCTCCAAATTAGGAAAAGACGGAAAACTCCTTCCGGAGGAACGTCAACGCCGAATGGACGCCAATCTGTGTCTTTTCTGTGGTGAGAGTGGACACTCCGCCAAGGACTGCCCGAAGTCCACTTCTAGAGCGTCGAAAGCCCGTGCAGCTACCGCAACTCCGGAAGCATCGGCATTGACCTCCGCTTCTTCAGAGGCGAAAAAATAGAATGCGACTCTCGTACGTCCGCACAGGCTGGGAGTCGCGTTGATCCGAACTGTGCCATCACGGAACTACATCTCAACGTGTCCACTCTTTCTGATCCGAACTCTCTCCATCCATTTATCTCTATCCCTGTACATAACCTCTCGGATGTACCTATTCTTGTCGATTCCGGCTCTACTCATTGTTTCATAGACACTGCGTTCGTCGAAAAACACAAGATTACTGCGTACTCCGTTCCTCCGATAAACCTCTGTCTCTTTGATGGCTCCTCAACTTCCATCATTACCCTCGCGGTAGATCTAACCATCCTCTTCGCTTCTGGCGTCTCCACCTCCAATACATTTTATGTAACCTCGTTGGATCCCTCATGCAGCCTTGTTCTCGGACACTGCTGGCTCACCCGCTACAATCCATTGATTGATTGGGTTACGAGCAGCATTACTTTCCGAACTCCTGCAGACGGGATGCCAACCCCGATATCACCCTCCGAACCTCCGAGCGTTCCTTCTCCGTCGCTAGACGACACTCCTCCCTTGGAACACTCACCGGACCCGCCTAAAGCTCCGGGACTACCAGCCCCTCACATTTCCTTCATAAATGCAGTCGCTTTTCATCGCGCCTGCAAGATGGAGGGCTCAGTCCAGTTCTCTCTTTCCCTCCGGTCTACTGAAGACATCTCCGCTCGCGCAGCCTCCACCTCCGTTGATTCCTCCGACAAGGAAATCAACCTCTCCGGTGTTCCCTCCGAATACCATGACTTCGCGGACGTCTTCAGCAAGCAGAAAGCCGATACCCTCGCCCCTCATTGGCCATATGACTTGAAGATCGAGTTGGAGGGAGGAGCAGAACCCCCTATTGGAAAGATTTACTCTGTTTCCGCTACAGAACAACAATCCCTCCGTGATTTCTTGGACGAACACCTCAATATTGGATTCATCAGACAATCTACGTCTCCGCACGCAGCTCCGGTATTGTTCGTCCGAAAGAAAGACGGTTCCCTTTGACTTTGCGTCGACTTCCGAGGTTTGAACAGTATCACACGAAAAGACCGCTACCCACTTCCCCGCACCTCTGATCTCCTTGACGTGCCCTCCGGAGCCAAGGTTTACACGAAAATTGATCTCCGACATGCGTACCATTTGGTCCGTATTGCAGAGGGAGATGAGTGGAAAACCTCTTTCCGCACTCGCTATGGCTCCTTTGAGTGGTTGGTCATGCCGTTCGGACTTACCAATGCTCCGGCGGCCTTCCAGCGGTTCGTCAATACCATCTTCGTAGATTTGCTAGATGTTTTTGTTGTGGTTTACCTCGACGACATCCTGATTTACTCCCATGACATGGAATCGCATCGTAAAAATGTCCGAGAAGTTCTCCAGCGACTCCGAGCTAATGGCCTGTATGCCAAGCCGGAGAAATGCGAATTCCATACCACCACGGTCGAGTACCTTGGGTATGTTCTCTCCCCCACCGGCCTAACCATGGCCTCCGACAAAATCAAGTCAATCCTGGATTGGCCTGAGCCTAGGAAAGTCAAAGACATTCAGTCCTTCCTAGGCTTCACCAATTTTTATCGTTGTTTCATCCAGGGTTACTCCGATATAGTGGTCCCTCTGACTCGCCTTACTCGCAAGGAAGTCATTTGGGACTTCTCTGACGTCTGCTGGAAATCCTTCCAAAGTCTCAAGGACATTTTCACTTCCGCTCCGGTGCTCGTTCACTGGACTCCGAACGTCCCCATCACCATCGAGACTGACGCCTCCGATTACGCCGTTGCCGGCATTCTCTCCATCACCACTCCCTCCGACAATGAACTTCATCCTGTCGCGTTCTTCTCCCGGACTTTGACCGGAGCAGAATTGAACTACGACACGCACGATAAGGAGTTGCTGGCAATCTTCGAGGCGTTCAAGTCCTGGCGACATTACTTGGAAGGCTCTCTGACCCCCATAGACGTCCTTACGGACCACAAGAACCTCGAATACTTCTCTTCCACAAAGCTCCTGACATGCCGCCAGGCCCGATGGTCCGAATACCTTAACCAGTTCAATATGGTTGTTCGGTACCGGCCTGGTAAGCTCGGAGCGAAACCGGATGCTTTGACTAGACGCTGGGACGTCTACCCCAAAGAGGGGGATAAGGACTTCGCTCGCGTCAATCCTGACAATGTTTGGTCGATTTTTACTCCTGAACAGCTTGCGCCCTCCCTCCGAGCCACTATTCTCGAGGCTCTGTTACTCCGAGCATCAGCACTAATCGACATGGAGCGACTCCAGTCTGACATCCTCTCCGCACTCCCCAGCGATCCTGTCGCATCCCCTCTCCTGTCTTCGACATCACTAGACCCACGATGGAGCATCAACTCCAAAGGATTCCTTCTACGGGACAATCGCATCTACGTCCCAGAAGCTGATAACCTCAGACTCCATATACTCCGGACATTCCACGACCATTCGGTCAGAATCGTACCCTGGAGCTCATTCGTCGAGAATACACATGGCCGAAAATCCGGACTTTCGTAAAAGACTACGTTAGCTCCTGTACAGCCTGTGCTCGTGCGAAGACTCCTCGTCATTGTCCTTACGGTCTTCTGAAGCAACTTCCGGTTCCGGAGAAACCATGGAACTCAATCTCCATGGACTTCATCGAACAGCTTCGATCTTCGGAGGAATATACCGCCATCCTAGTGGTAGTCGACCGACTCTCCAAACAATGTATCTTCATCCCGACTCATGATACGATCACCTCCGCAGGACTTGCCAAGTTGTTCCTCATCCACGTCTTCTCCAAGCACAGAGTTCCATCCCACGTCACCTCCAACAGGGGCTCCGAGTTTGTATCGCACTTCTTCCGGTCTCTCGGTAAAGCTCTCGACATGCGCCTCCACTTCACCTCCGGATATCACCCAGAGGTGGATGGCCAGACAGAACGAGCCAATCAGACGCTTGAGCAGTACCTCCGGATTTATTGCAGTTATCAGCAAGACGACTGGTCCGAACACTTGCCCCTTGCAGAGTTCGCCTATAACAACGCTCCTAGTGCTACCACTGGAGTATCTCCTTTCTTCGCCAATAAAGGATACCATCCCAACTTTTCCGTTCACCCCGATCGCGATCTTACCTCTTCCGCAGCCAAGTCCTATGTCACGGACTTGAACGAACTCAACGTACTCCATGAGTTCCTCCGATTGGAGATGCTGGAAGCGCAAAAACGCTACCAAGGACCAGTTGACAAACGATGAAGTCCCGCTCCGGACTTCCAGGTCGGAGATCAGGTGATGCTTAAGGCGAAATACCTCCGGTCTACACGACCATCCAAGAAGCTCTCCAAGAAGTTCCTGGGTCCCTTCAGTATCATTGCGAGACCCAGTACTCTCTCCTTCACCCTCCGTCTACCCGAATCCATGAAATCCGTACACCCCGTTTTCCACGTTTCACAGCTAGAACCTTCAGTTCCGAACACCATTCCGGACCGCGTCCAACCTCCGCCACCTCCGGTTGAGGTTGAAGGCGAACCAGAGTACGAGATCGAAGAGATATTAGACTCCAAGATCGATCGGAGAAGGCGTCATTGCCAACTCCTGTACTTGGTACGCTGGTTGGGATATGAAGGTACTGACGACGAAACTTCCTGGTTACTTGCTACAGAGTTAGGACACGCAACAGACTTTGTCTCGGACTTCCATCGGAAGTACCCGGACAAGCCCGGTCCGCTCCCAACTTAATCATTCCGTTTTTTTCTCTCTCTCCTTTTCTTCCTCTCTGACTCTGTTTATATTATACAAAAAACAAACACTAAAAAAAAAAGAACTTATTTTACTCTACTCTTTTTCTCCTTCTCCGTCCGCGTCCGTTCCGGACTGCTCCGTTTCCTCCACAAGCAAAGCCGCCAGCTCTTGAGCGGTGTTCTTGCTCCTCTCCGTGGACAACTCCACCAATTCGTCCAGCGGCACCTCCTCTTCTTCCTCCTCCGAGTCATCTCCTCCGTACACCTCCGTCGTCTTCAGCTCGACGAGCCGTGCCAGCAGAGTGTTCTGGCGCTCGAGACGCCGGTTTTGCTGCATCATGACATTGCGGATGTCACGGACCGCTTCGACGAGTTGCGCCGACAACGTCTTTGCGTCCGGCTCTTCATTGTCCGATGCCTCCACCGTTGCCTCTGACGTCTTCTTCCGCTTCTTCGACGGGCCAGCCTCACTGTCCACGCGCCTCCTCCGCTTCTCCGGCTTCTCCGCTCCGGGACGCTCGCACTTCACCTTTGCCTCGCGGCACTGCAAGCACGAAGTCGCCTTACCAGGCCCGACCTCGCACTCGAGTCCCCGGAACTCGCACCTGTTGCACTGCGGCGGTGCTCGTCCCTTTCCCTTATTGGCGCCTTGTTGCGCCTTTATCTCTACGGCCTAGACTCCGTTAGTGCTACAGTGGCAACCCTGAAGTAGTCACTCACCCGCTTGCGCGCTGCCTCCTCGGCCTCCTTCTGTTGCGCCTCCTCTGTCTTCCGGCGTGCCTCCGCCTCTTCCGCCGCTCGTCGTCGCTCCTCCTCCTCGCGTTTTTGTCGCTCCTGCTCTTCTTTGTGTGCTTTCGCGCGCCTCCGACGCTCCACGAATTTTGCTTCGGACGTCTCGTCGTCGTCGTCCTGGTGCTCCGCAAGGCGGGCTTCCAGCCACTGAGCGATGTTGGCGATGGAGTTGGACATAAGAAGTTGTTGGAAGTCCGACCAGAGTACGCCCTGCTTTTATACACACAGGCCGGCGGAGTTCCATTTCTGTTTGTTGATCCATGGGTGGACCACATCACGTGACCTCGGATGAAATGTCCACACGGACTTCCCACTCAGGGGTTTTTTCCTGGCAGGCCTCGAGGGCTCGGCCTAAGAGGGGGATACTGTCACGACCCAGATATTACCAAGTCCAACTCCGGACAACTCCGGTTAATCTCGGACAACCCTTGACCTAGGACCAACGGACATCTACGGAGTTGCAACTCCGGACTCGTACCTCTATTAGTCTCCTTTGGTTATAGTCTGCATTTCACCTGTCCGATCGTTACAGCCTTCTCCGACTGTGCTCCGTGCTCCGTTACTCAGCCTTCCCTTCCTATGTACATCGCCTTTGCGCAGTAGTTCCGAATCCAGACTTACTCCGGGTTTCGAGTACTATATAATCCCCTGTATTACTCTGTCGTACCTTCAGTACAAAAATTAACTAAGTCACCTCCCTTCGAGTCTGACTTCCCTTTCACCTTCCTCTACTCTAAATACGAGGACATGGGATTGACAAGGGCGTGACACATAAGTCCTGCGCCAACGTCCTCACCCCTCCGTACCTCTGCACCTCTGCACCTCTGCACCTCCGATGACTTCGGTCGTACCTCCGTCCCTCAGACCCAGTACCCTTGAACCTCCGCCGGACTTGAACCCGGAGGATCTGGACTTGACACAGACACCCATGGGTATACCCACGAGACACCCTAGTTGTTAAGCTCCACACACCAATCTACCCCACGGAAGGCGCCTGGTTGCCTGATGGATTGATTAGCCAGTGATACCGTATGGCTTTCCTACTCCAGCTACTTTAGCACTCGACTCATTAAATGGTAGGTTCAATATCACACCGTAATCCCTCTGGGTAACAAAAATGAACATTGACCAGGAATTCCGTCATTGCGGTCGCGTACTTGTGCTTGCCCGTTGCCTTGAATATCAATGATCATACAACAATGCAACTCTCTAGCCGTGCAATGTCACCGATGTTCATTGCATATGACAACTCCTCATACAGCACAAAATACTTGTTAACCAATAGGTTATTTTCATTCTGTTTGTCCCACTCAGTAGCACTTTTTCGGCGTGTGCATGTCAGCTTGTAGTTGGCGATATACTCCCGGGCAAGGTAATTTGCTATTTCCATCAGGTCTTCAAAGTTTGGTTTTGACCTAGCAAAGTCTTCGAGAGTCTCGTGATGACTCCTCCGATGAACCTCAACACGCCAGCAATCTAACCGCCTGCAAATGCCATCATGGCCAATCACCTGCTGCATTCTCCTAAACTCTGGTTTTGAGGCGAAGATCCCAATTTCACAAGGTCGCAACACATCAGCAAACCTACATTTTTTCTGGGTAATTTAGATCAATGACAAGACTGACAGACCTGAATGGACTGATCAATGATAGATTGACCTAACTGACTGAACTGATTTACTGACAAGCTGATAGGCTAATATATTGAATGGACTGGTTGACTAACCAACTATCTAGCTGACAAATTGACAAACCTGACAAACCTGATTGATTAACCAACTAACTTACTGATGTGACTGACAGAAATGACTAACTGGTCAGCTGATGGCCTGATAGGCTGAATTGGCTGATTGACTAACAAGCTGACTGACTGATAGATTGACATGACTAACTGACTGGTTGACTGACTGACTGATGGGATGACAAGACTGACAAGACTGACCAGATAATTAACTGACTTTACTGGGTGGACTGATGGGACTGATATTAC
This sequence comes from Boletus reticuloceps, assembly GCA_018397855.1. Classification (NCBI taxonomy): domain Eukaryota; kingdom Fungi; phylum Basidiomycota; class Agaricomycetes; order Boletales; family Boletaceae; genus Boletus; species Boletus reticuloceps. Next base: position 223,199 of record JAGFBS010000053.1, read on the forward strand.
TGGTGAATTGATAAGCTGATGTGTTGATAGCCCTGAGAATGATGATAGCAATGAATTACTTATGAATGATAGCACTGATAGCATGCTATCAGTCAAGTCAGACAGCTCAGAAAGGTCATTGATTTTGATAACTCAGAAAAAATGTAGATTTGCTGATGCAGCATGATATCATGCATAAGGCAAGTCTCATCCTGTCATTCAGCTGTTGGATGGATAAACACTCTCCAGAGAGCATCCACTGCAGCCATCTTGACATGAAAGAGTCCAGGAACAAAGATCACATGTTGAAACTGCCTCCACGGTGTTCCTTCGATTGACCGGCGCAGCTGCAATGCAGTGATTCTCTCTCCTGTACCAAGATCACTGTGGACCAGGACCACAAAGTTCATCATGTCAGGGGACTCGGACCCAGACTCATTGGATGGCTCGGAGTCAGAGTCTGCACTATTCTCAACCTAGTCTGGTGACCAGCCCGTCTAAAAGAGGCACATGCGCTGCAGGCCGTCGATAGACGGTCTGGTAAATTTGGTTGTGGCGCAAGGGGGGTGAGCGGCTTCTCACGACAACGTGACTTCTGTCCAATGAGATAACTCGTATTTACCTCTGGAAAATAATTTTGAGTTTCTTTTATATGTTATTTTGTACGCATCAAAATTGATCGTTCGGCTATCGATCATACTAAGCCCCGGTAACCGCGACACGATCAGACTCGAGCCATGGACCACAGCGTCGTTGCAACACTCATCGAGGGGTTTCGGCATGCACCTATCGATACACTAATGCAAATTTCTTCGATGTTGATTAATGATTGACTGCCCCGAGAATACCTTGCGACTTTAGATTCAGATCAAGATCAACTCGACGTACTTCGAGCATGCCTGATCATCTCAATGCTCACAGATGGTCGCGTCGTCCCACGCGTTTTTCATCTCAAGGCATCTCTGGCAATGTTGCACCGACACGACTGTGTGATAATCGCTGGTACCGGCAGTGGGAAGACAATCTGCCTGTTAATACCCTTACTTCTCCGTCCGGACTCAATGTCGATCACAATATCCCCGCTGAAACGCCTTCAAATAACCCAAGTATGTCAATTAATGTTTATGATACTAATGACATTCAGTATGCATTACCATGACTCGGATCTAGGTACACAAGAGTGAGAGCTACGGAATCAGGACAATTGCTATCAATGAAGATACACTGCACGACAAGGACCTTTGGAAGGTGTGAGCACAGACTTACTATTGTGCAGTATTTGATGACTCGATTAAAGTGCATTCGAGACGGCAAATATCAGCACTTGATCGTATCCCCAGAGCAGCTTGGGTCACACAACGGTCATTTACCTCGCCTGGCACGACTCATTCGCGAAAACCGGTCATTCGTTCAGAAGATTAGCTATGTTAATGTTGATGAAGCACACAATATCCACATAGCTGGTCTCGCCCACCATGGTGAACCTCCGTTTCGACCTGCATATAGCCAGCTCGGTTCTCTTCGCATTTTCCTTCCAAAAGACACACCCATTCAAGTTCTGTCTGCTACGCTACCCCACCACATTCTTGCTACGGTCAAAAATCAACTTGCTCTTTCGTCCAACCTGTTAGAACTACACCTCCCTACGAACTGCCCAAATATAATGTATGCCACAATCCTGATAACAGGAACCCTCCAGAACCTCGATAATCTCAGTTTTTTGATTCCTGCAACCTTTCACCCACCCATGGTCATCCCGAAAACTCTAGTTTTTCATGACTCGAAGCAAGAAGCAACAGATGCAGCGGCCTTTATTGAATCTCGGTTACCGCAATGCCTTCAAAACCATGGCCTCGTCAAGCACTATCATTCGGATATGTCCATACAATATCATATCTACAACAAACCTTCGAGGATTTTTCTCAGCCCAATGGAGCCTGTCGGATCTTGCATGCTACAGCAGGAGCTGCAACAGTAACTTGAAAAACTGTACACAACGTTAATAAGCTGAAATAATATCTAGGGACTCGATATTCAGGGGGTTCTTGTTGTTGTTCAGTATGGGATATGCAAAAATATGGCTGAGGCAGTGCAACGAGCTGGACGTGCAGCTCGCAATCCTGGTTCAAGTGGACTGTTCGTGACAATGGTCGAGAAATGGGCACTGGATCTTCCATTGAATACCAGTGGTCTGAATGGTGTATCGGAAGGCTCGGATCCTAACAAACCATATGTTGGCATGTTGAAGAAAAACTCCTCAAAGCAGGACCGGACGAGTATCACATCCCTGCAATGTGTACAATCACAAACTTGCCTTCGAGCACGGTTTGCAGATTATCTTGGTGATGTATCACCAGAAGGTGAACCCTTGACCTCTGCTAAATTCACAATATCTCAAGATATCTCGGCACAGCTTTGCACTTCACCACTCTGTGTTGTGATCACCACAATGCCACAAACTTTGACCTCTCTCGATTCTTCCATGGTAAGCTTCACACAGGGACCATATCTCAGGTTGGCTCATACAACAACTCCACATCTGACTCAAAAACTATGAAACGGAGGCGAAATCAGATGCGTGCGATGAACGAACGACAAACACTTCTCGATCGTATCATGGACTGGCGGGAACGTGCTCACAAACAAGATCTGTTCTTTTCAAGCACGTGGATCCTTAATGACAACATTCTGGAACTTGTCAGCAAAATCCATCCCGAAAAACTTCAATCTTTGCAAGACCTTGTTGTCCTTCTTGGAGAGACAGAAGACTGGGCGATGGAATATGGAGTCGAGATGTTTGAAATCATCAACCAATTCGACCGCAACATTGCTGCAGTTTGAGGTGGTTCGAGTCGATCACACTGCAAGTCAAGTCACCAATGCATGTCAAGCAATGTACAGCCAGCAAAGAGGGCAAAGGGAGATAGTATCACATTTGTTACCATCCAAACTCCAGAGAGTTTTGCTGCATCAATGTCCTAGATACTGGCAATGTTGCTACATGAGTGTCGAACGCCAAGCATGTGTGAGCAAATGCTGAAATGACATGGATTAGGATTCTACTCTGCATCATCAAAGCTATTTTCTGAGAGTCCATCTGAGAAGGAAAAGTTGATAGCGGGAATTTCGTCATCCTCAGTACTAAACTCTTCACCAGACATCATCCCCTTCACCTTTCGATTGAATGTCGCAAGCGTAGATGATCGTAACTTCTGCTCCCCGACTGCCAGTGTGTTGACGACAGGTTTAATTGAGCTATTTTCGATCCGATTGGGCTTCAATCTATCGAGTTCCTGTTCTCTGATCTTGTATGCAATCTTATGGATCGCTGAGGATGTATCAGGATTGATGTGTGTGATTCCGTGGTAACTCGTCGAGAGTGCCCGAAGAACTTGCTTCCGGACATTCTGTAAAAGATCCACAGAGGCAGAAATATCACCTAAACGGTCCCACGATGCATAAACTCCCTTTGCAGCAAAAAAAACCCTGTTTATATGATTAGTAGTTCCTGAGTATTCGGATAGCACAAGTCTAACCTTTAGAAACCTGATAAGATGCTCAATATTCAAGTCTATTGGCATCCAATGATCTTCAAGACCGGTCATGTTGACGAGCATACTGTCTCTCATGATTTCCCTGCTCGACAAAATTTCAAGTTGAGCAAGGTTCCGAAACAAATACTTGACTGACGCGAATTCCGGAGTCCATATATTCTTGATATTGTAGATCCAGTGTAAAATTTCGCTTGTGTAGTTATTTGAGCCTGCACCACGAAAAATCATTGCCAGAATTCCAAGGATATCTTCAATGCGCCCAAAGTCGCCATTCGGAATGGCTTCAGTGAGCTCCAAAACATATAGGAGGTCGCGCGTGAGCAAACAGAGGTTACGGTGGGCCAAGTCATCATCGATATCTGTGCCTGCTTGCTGATTGGAAGGAGGAGCATTTCGTTTCAGCTTTGGTCTTTGATGAGGCATCGAGGCATGATTCTCAATGATCTTATCGGCAATTCGAAGGAGCTCGTCTGCAGAAGGATTGGTGGAAGCAAAAGCTGCCAAGGATGGGTGTTCACATTCGACACTCCATGCATTGAGGATAATTCCGTACAGGATCTGGAGGAGTGTCAACATTAATGTATGATAATCCGGGTGGTCACATCCCAGTCGAACACGATCAAGCACAGAGAAAAAATATGTGAGGCTGCCAATTTGATGACTCGAGCCACGATGGACATGCAGCAGCGCCCATATGAGGTTTATACATAGATGAAAGAGGCCGAAACCGAGCTGCAAAAATTGAAGCTGAGTGAATGGGTTGATGTCCTTTGTTCACAATGCCTTTGCAGACCGGATACGTGCATTTGTCGACTGATTGTTGATACTTGGAACCGCCCGGTGGATTAATTCCTCCGAGTCGTGGCTCATCTTGAGTTGATTAATGTAGATGTCGTTTATGACTGCAATGTTGCCTGAGATCGAGCTTTCCTCTATCGTGGACGTCCGCAATGGAAACTGTTTGGTGCAATGACCTTTGGGCATTTTTCGCTGTTCTGGATGTTTGAGGCGCAGGTCATCCGGACGCTGGAATCGCCCAGGCTCGAAATATTTGGAAAACTTGAGCAAGATATCGATGATATGGACACGAATCTGATTATGAACTGATTTCCGTTGCCTAGAGTTAGGTCGAACATCATGATTGAATGTGAGATCGACAGCTTGTTGTGCGCGGGCTAGCATCGGAGACAGTCGCATGTTGATGGGATCAGCATTGACTTCGTACATGATTGCAAACGTCCCTGACTGAACTTTGGCAGGTGCAGAGTCTCGCTGTTCAACGAAAATCGATGTCTTGATGTTGATATTGTCCCAGCAAAGAACATGAAGACCTCGTGCCACATGGCTAGCTCGCTCGAGGCTTTGGGCAGCAAGTTGATGCAACAAGTTGGTGAGAGCTGTGAATGATAAGCAAAGACCGCATTTGTGTAGTGCCTCGATAGTCTGACGGGATGCTCCGTTTGTCCACAAAAACAGTGTGAATGGTGTCGCAAAGTAGAGAGCTTGCTGCGACCGCTCCTTAGCTAGTTGGGTTACGATTACATTACATGCCTTCAAAGGATCAATGTATTTGCATCTGAAACGAAGTAGATATTCATACAGTAATACATGATTTGATCTTATTTTTCTCCTTTGCGCGTTTCGTTTCTGCGGCAGTCCGGAGAATGTGACCCAGCGTCGGAGCAGTGTGATCGACGAGCGGACCAATAAACGTATTGATGTCCCACATGAGAAGGCTATCCGGGGAGGTAGAATTGATCGTCGATACCAGCGCGGTCTTGATGCCATCCATCTCGTTTGTGATCTTGTCCAGAACAAGTTTGATAGTGTGTGGTTCCATCCATGGGAGGAAGACCGCACGCCCTCGTTTATCCTCGAACACATAGTCCAGAAGCTTTGTCAATTTTCCAGATGGATTGGCAAAAAACCGGTCTTGATACGTTGCGAATTCGGCCTCGTCTGACTGCAAGATGTGAAGAACTAGATCCAGGAGCGATATACGGCCATCTCGAAGAATCTTCAGCACTTTTCACATCCGTTCGGCACGACCAAGTCGCAGACCATCTGTGGTATCATCAGCATCGGGATCCATGGTGTACAGCCTTGTTCCGTGCAAGGAGCGAGGGAGAGTCTCGGGTGTTGGTCAAAATGCTAAGAGGACTTACACGCAGCTTATCTAATGGGATAACCAGTTATCCTACGGGCCGGGCTATCCTACTAAGACAAAAGGTCCAAAAAAGACTTGTAAAGTCATGTTGTCGTGAGAAGCCACTCACCCCCCTTGTGCCACAACCAAATTTACCAGACTGTCTATCCACGGCCTGCAGCGCACGTGCCTCTTTTAGACGGGCTGGTCACCAGACTATTCTCAACCTCTGAGTCTGAGTTTGAGTCAGGATCAAGGATGCCACCTTGTGCAAGTAAGTTTTCAATGGCCCAAATATTCCCCGCAACAGTCAAGTTATTCACGTCCATTGCAGATGCAGCAATGATGGGTGTTTTGATTATAGGGATCTGTTCGAGCACCTCAGGATCACTAAGCTGCGAGCGGAACTGTGCAAAATAAGGGGGACCATGGTAACAAAGGTCATGGAGAAATTTCCATGCATTAAAGCATTCACAATGTGATGGCGAACCAGGAGAGTGGTTAAGATGTAGTGATTGTATATCCCGCCACGATTTGGGTTGATTTTGATCATGTCTTGTATGTGGATTGAGCCGGGACTGTTGCCATAGATCATTTGAACACTTGAGATCATTGCACATCACTCCATGTTGTAATGGGAATAATAAATCAGATGTCAGATGCTTCAGTGTGTCGGAAGACCTTTCGACGGTCGAAATGATTGTTTTAAGGTTCATGTCAAAGTTGTCATAAGCATATGCAGCAAGTAGACTCTGTCCTAGTGTCTGTAGTGCATATGTGGACTGCACAGAAAGTGACCAGATGGCATCATGGATTGAATCAATGGAGATAGAGAGCCCCATTCGTGAAATTGTCTTGATGACCTTCTTTTGTGCATGTGTCAAGTGGAGGAATATTCCAAGCATTCCAGCAAGTGGATTCACTCTCTGATTTTGTGTTTTTTTCATCAGCAATATAACAGCAACTTTTCGCTGCATTGTTGCCAGCATGTAAGTCACATTTTTCGGATTACATCAAGCAACACACCAGTTTGATGACAGACTTCTTCCGGGATGCGAGACAGGCTGCTCTAGATACATGAGTGTCTTCAATGCCTTCAATGATCTCCTCAATGTCATCTACTCCATTCCAATATTCCAACTCCTCATCTTCTTCATCCATGTCTCCAGCATCCTCCGGGATCACAGTATCCGATGACCTCCCTTCTTGAACCCTTGCCATCAGGGCATCCAATAGATCCCACAGTCTTGGAGTTTCCCGTTCCATCTCAAGCGCGATCTGGTCAATCCGGAAGTTCTCGATCTGCTCCACCCATGCATGAAGTGCATTGAACTGCCAGTCATGCTTACCCAACCCAAGATCTTCAAATTCCTGTGCACACTGCATCTTGACGACACTACTATGAGCCCAATCTGAGAGAGCAGACTCGGAGACTTTGTGTAGTGCCGAGACAATCAGAGGAGCAGCCACAATGGCATCACGAGTGCTTGGATGGTTTCGATATCAAGGAGACGTAAGAATAGTTACTAAGAACTGCATCAGCAAACCTACATTTTTTCTGAGTTATCAAAATCAATGACCTTGCTGAGCTATCTGACTTGACTGACAGCATGCTATCAGTGCTATCATTCATAAGTAATTCATTGCTATCAGCATTCTCAGAGCTATCAGCATATCAACTTGTCAGTTCACCAGTGATATCAGTCCCATCAGTCCAGCCAGTCAATCAATTAATCATCTGGTCAGTCTTGTCGGTCTTGTCATCCCATCAGTCAGTCAGTCAACCAGTCAACCAGTCATGTCAGTCTATCAGTCAGTCAGGTTGTCAGTCAATCAGCCAAGTCAGCCCATGAGCCCATTAGCTGATCAGTTAATCATCTCTGTCAGTCACATCTGTTGGTCAGTTGGTCAGTCAATCAGGTGTGTCAGGTTTGTCAATTTGTCAGCTAGATAGTTAGTCAGTCAACCAGTCCATTCAATAAATCAGCTTATCAGCTTGTCAGTAAATCAGTTCAGTCAGGCAGGTCAATCTATCATTGATTAGGCCATTCAGGCCTGTCAGTCTTGTCATTGATTTCAATGACCTAGAAAAAATGTAGGTTTGCTGATGAAACTGTCATATCCCATTCCAACCCCTATTTGGTCACCTCCGTACATCTCCATAACACCTCCGGCCAACTCCACTAACTCCTCGAATAAGGCCACACCTCCGAAGAACTCCCTTAGGAGTTCGTCTCCACCCTCAGGAATTCATCTCCACCCTTAGGAGTTCATCTCCACCTTAGGAGTTCATCTCCATTCCACTCCCTTAGGAGTTCACTTAGGAGTTCAACTCCGGAGTTCAACTCCGGAGATCATCTCCTTAGCCCCTATCCTGAAACCTCGAACTTGTACAGATCCATTGGACATCCACGGAGTTACATCTCTGAACTTGTACCTTTCATTAATCTCCTTCAGTCATAGTCTGCATTCCCTGTACCAGTCCGTACAGCCTGTTCCGGCTGTGTTCCGCCTCCGTCAGTCATTCCTATGTACATTGCCTTCACGTAGTAATTCGGACCCAGACTTCTTCTGGGTCTCTATCATATATAACCTCCTGTACTTCTCTGTCGTACCTTTAGTATGAATATCTCAACTAAAGCCATATACTTCCAACCTCGCTCCTTATGATCTTCCTTAAACCTCTGAACCTCTGAAATACGAGGATCCGTGAGACTGGCAAGGGCGCGACACATAAGTCCTGCGCCGATATCCTCACCCCCTCCGCTCCTTGGTCTCTCCGTCCTCCGACACCTCCGTACGTCGCTGCTAGTCAGTGACCAACATCAGAACCCCTATGTATCATCTCCGAACGGACTTCGTTCCACTACCTTCGGACTTGGTCCACTCCCTCAGGACTTTGATCCACTCTTCCGGACTTTGGTCCACTACCCTCGGACTTTGGTCCACTACCTCCGGACTTTGGTCCACCAATCCCAACCCCTCTGGATCTCCACCGGAGATAGACCTCGGAGAAATATGGACTCTGACAGAAACGGTCACCATCAACAGAACCATCCACAATATCATATACAATGATTCAATTGAGCATAATGACAGGAACGATTGAGTACCGCAAACCTCTCACAAACTGCCTCTGAACCACGCAGTGAATGCCCTTGCCTGAGCACCCATATCTGCGTGACAGCGTACGCTCACTTTTGGCAGCTTCATCAACAAACATAAGCATGCCTGGATCGGGAGCTTCTTTGGCAATGTGGTTTATGTAGATCGCTCGTAATATCTCGTTTCGTTCATAGGCAGTGGCAGAGATGACCTTGCGACTGACATCAAGCTGTTGGAGGGCATGATGGATGGTTGGAAGGGTGGTGTGAACACCACGTTTGAGCCACAGCTCATCCTGCAGTTTGTTGAGATAGAGTGATCTGTGATGATCCAAAAGAGCAGTAATAAAAGCAAGGTCTGCTTGGCTGAGAGAATGGGGGTGGCCCACTGTGCATGAGTATTTGTGGACGTTTGAGATGACACCAAACTGCCGGTATAATTTGAGGACAAGGTAGACCAACAATTTTTTGACGCCTAGTCAGCTACTGATTTCCTTGACAGACAAACCATCATCATGGTATAGGAAAGGAATATGAGCCTTCACGTCCTGGGGCATCCAGCGCTTGGGCATATGTAGAGCATCTCAAAGCGTGATGAGTGAGGACGAGACGTCAGTGAACGAGGATAAAAATTGACTGTTTTAGTTTGTTTATTTGATTCGGGGTCCTGTGCACATGACAATACGTGATGGCCCAAAATTGCAAACAATTTGGTCAAATTCCACGAACTTTTGAAAACCGCTGTAATAAAATATTATGTTCCTTGCCATTGTCGCGTAGGGTACCATCATCGATATGGATCACTACTGCAAACTACTTGATACCTTCTCTGACAACATCTCACTGCCTCACATCAGCAAACCTACATTTTTTCTGGGTCATTGAAATCAATGACAAGACTGACAGGCCTGAATGGCCTAATCAATGATAGATTGACCTGCCTGACTGAACTGATTTACTGACAAGCTGATAAGCTGATTTATTGAATGGACTGGTTGACTGACTAACTATCTAGCTGACAAATTGACAAACCTGACACACCTGATTGACTGACCAACTGACCAACAGATGTGACTGACAGAGATGATTAACTGATCAGCTAATGGGCTCATGGGCTGACTTGGCTGATTGACTGACAACCTGACTGACTGATAGACTGACATGACTGGTTGACTGGTTGACTGACTGACTGATGGGATGACAAGACCGACAAGACTGACCAGATGATTAATTGATTGACTGGCTGGACTGATGGGACTGATATCACTGGTGAATTGACAAGCTGATATGCTGATAGCTCTGAGAATGCTGATAGCAATGAATTACTTATAAATGATAGCACTGATAGCATGCTGTCAGTCAAGTCAGATAGCTCAGCAAGGTCATTGATTTTGATAACTCAGAAAAAATGTAGGTTTGCTGATGCATCAGCAAATCCTCACATCACTTTACATTACTTTAAGGCACTTTGACAAATTCATTAAGTAATTTTGTGAGCTAAAGCTGTCAAAGTCCATAAAGCACTAAAGTATCACACTCCAACCAAGTGACACTGTGACAGCATAGCGTCACAGACAATGGACTTGGTAAAAAATTTCGATACCCGCGGGTTAACCCACCGGGTCTTCAATATTAGTATCACCGTCGTTCAGCACTCAGCGCTCAACGTTCACCATCAAGATGGCAACAACAACAACAACACCGCTGTGCCACCATCACAGCGCCCCTACGTCAATGACGACAGTGATGATGCCGCTGAGTCACCAGTGACCACCACCACACTTCCGTGTCAACAACCCATTCAAGCACGACCGCTCGCATCCCACCTCCACCATGACATCTTGAGCCCAACGCTCATCCCCCACCCAACTGTGTCAATTCGAGCACGACTGCTCGTTTCCCACCCAACCGTGTCCATTCAAGCATGACCACTCGCTTCCACCCCCACCACATCCTCTTGAGCCCGATTGCTCATCCTCCACCCAGCTGTGTCCATTCGAGCATGACCACCCATTTCTGACCCAACTGTGTCCATTCGAGCGTGTCCGCTCATGTCCCACCTCCACTATGTCCATTTGAGCATGACCGCTCGTTAACGAAGTGCACAGTACTCCATTTGTCTCTACTGTCTGAGAACAGTAGGTGCCACAAGTGTAATGCAAGTGACAAGAGGAAGGTATGTGCCTAGTGGGAGATACTCACTAGGTCTGAGGATAGAGGTTGCTAGCTTGAGGAGCAGAGTGAATATAGAAGCAAGGTGGTAGAGCTTGTATAAGAACTAAGGAGAGTGATACAGAGTGAGCTGCCCTCTATATAGGGTACAGGTATCTGTTTGTACCTGTATGCCTCTACTCTAGGGTAGGTAAAGATAAGAGATAGGAATGAGTCATATCGTATGATGAATGATAAAGAACCTATCTAGCCAATAGCAATAATGGCTGTTATCTATGACAACATATGATGAGTCAAATGTGATAGTGTAAATGGACCTAGTGTCTGATAGTCTGGACCACTGATGTAATCAGGTCTAGAATCTGGGTTATGTAAGAGAAGAACAAAAAAGGAATACCCAGATTTCAACACTCATTTCCCACCCAACTGTGTCCATTCGAGCATGACCGCTCGCATCCCACCTCCACCACATCCTCTTGAGCCTGATCATTCTTGTGAGCCAGGTACTACACTGTAGTAGTTTTTACTGTAGTTTTTGCAATAAATATTGTATTTAATTTTCATTCTAGTTGGTCAAAGCTGTAAAGTGGCAGCAAAGTGTATGAACAGAAAGTGCGAAAGTGGCTGTAAAGCCACTTTAAAGATTCGAGATCTACTTTGAAAGCAGTAATTTACTTTACGTGTATGACTACGAAAGTGCCACAAAGTTCCCACAAAGTTCTGTAAAGTGACTGTATGATTTGCTGATGTGCAGGCATGGTGATGTGAAAAAAAAAGCCGCTAGTAGTACTGATACATAGCTAGGTTACATTCGGGGTCCTGTGCACGTGACGATACGTGATGGCCCAAAATTGCAAACAATTTGATCAAATTCCACGAACTTTTGAAAACCGCTGTAAACCCTAGTGTATGGTACATACTTTTTTTTGTGCTCCGCAGGTCATGGGATGTGGCTATGTGATGTTTACCAATGTTTTCTTCCAGCCACTGTGGAGAGAGTGAGGGGGATCAAAGTTATGGACTTCGAAAAAGGTGTACTGTCACTCGGCATTATCCTGATGCAGCCCCTCTCTCTCGAAACAGCGGTTGGGTAGGAGCCTGCTCGAGACTAGCATATTAGGTGAAATTTCCTCACGTCAAATCTCTTTGTGACACATGACAGACGAACCGATTGTGAGGGTACAGTATCACACTGGCAGAGTAGTATTGGAACTGGACAATGTCAACCTCAGACGTTGTGACCAAACGACTGAATTAAGTACCTGGACAATGTCAACTACGAACATTGTGAGCATGGAGGTATTGTAGACAAACAAGGATGCTTACCCTCAGACGTTGTGACCAACGACTGAGGGAACAAACGGAACAGAACACGGAGTTATATAATGAATCGTATAAGGTTTGGAATGTGTGATAAAGTCACGCGTTGGATACGCCAACACAGAGATAGCGAGGACTCCGTACATCCTTTCCCATCACCACTTGTACCTACACTCGAGCGAGCAATATCACGCAGATCTATATGCAATGTCTAGTTCAAAGGAGTTGGTCCAAGTTCAAGGCACTCAAGCTTACATGTACTGCCAATAGAACCTTAAGAGACGCAAAGTCGACAGCAAGCACTCTCATGAATCCAATCATACCAGTTACTAGAGGGAAAGAGAACTAAAATTACCAAGACCACAGGCTACCGTCTTCTATTACATGCAAATGCAAAATGGGAATAATATGCTGTGCCTCCTTCAGATGGCAATTGACGGATCTCGACTCTCAGGATCCCGGTTTGAGATAGAAAAACAGAGGGGTCCCAATGCTAATTAGTTCACTTGCACTGGTGAGATATAAAGGGAATGAATCTGAAAAGCATGCAACGAGTCAAGGGACGTGCCCGTTGTGACTCTATGCGGTCGCGCGTTTGATCATCTGGTGGGAGAATGCGTACTGAGGGCGGCGCTTTTATGCCTATAAAGAAGTCTCACCTCACGGGCCCAACGCATAGTTTTTTTCGTTTCTTTTGACATGCCACGCTTGTTCCGTAGATCCGACGCTATCCACTCGGCAAGGAAGTGTTGTTTGAGCTCACCGTTGGGGAAGCAGTCCGCGAGGTCACCCAAGAGGCCGAAACACAACTTGGCCGTAGTCTCCGACCAGTCATCATCCGCAGCCAGGCACCGCTGAATGAGCTCTAAGATATTCGACGAGTGAGGAAGTAACATATGGGCTGGAGAAGATGTTAGTGAAAGGATGGACATAGAAGTGGCAGCATACCCTTGTCGGTGTTTTTAAATCCCGTCACAACACCCGTATAAGCTTCCAAAATCCCTTCGCGCAACTGCGTCACGTAGTCAACTAGATCAAAATCAAGCTACCGAACTATAAAGTAAGTGGGGGCAATCAAGAATACGCCATAGGAGAGCTCACAGGGTTGGGCTGAAGAGCACCGGCCTGCCTCAGCACACCCATCGTCGTGTCAACATAGGGCTCGAATGCAACACCGATCGCGAGCGCAATGTCACCAAAGCACGAAAGTATAGAGATCTTGACGTTACGGTTCAAGACATCGCTCTGGAGATTTTCCAGTAGGACATTCATGAATGCGCCGGCATATTGCGCGCTCTGATCACCTAATGCGCGTGAGATATCACCAATAACGCCGACGGCAACCATGCACAATTGGGTATCTTCGTGCGACTTGAGAGCGGTGTACAGGTACATCAAGAACGCCTGAATATATGGCGAAAAGCCTCCCTCGAGGGCTACGCGAAAGAACAGTGTTAGGAAACCACACAGTGATGAGGGGAAGAGGGTCCTTGCCAGACGCCAGTGACCCAACAACCAAAAAGGCGTCTTCGAGAACAGTCGACTTCTTTCCAGCTGCCCGGATGAGTTCGAGGATGATTGTCATGATGCGATCTGCCATGGGTTGAATACCGTCGCTCAGTCGTCGAACGACGCTCTGTACACCAGACAGTTAAACCCTATATGATAGTGGTAAAGGATGGCTTACAATCACGACACTGCATAGGTTGCTCTGCAGCTCATTCCAGTTGTTACGATCATCGACACCGACAATTTGGTTCTGCCACACCCGATGAGACCAACGCAGAGACAGAAACAACACTGCAAACCTGCATCCCCAGCAATTGCTCCATGCGAACGAGAATGGTGATCAAAGTATTTTGAACCACTGGGATTACATCAGCGCTCGCATGGGTGACATAAGAAGTAATAGCCTCGTAGGCAGAAGTTCGGAAATTGGCCTCGTTGCTTGTCCTAAAGGCAATCGTAAGGGTCCTGAACGCCGTCTCGGTTCTTAGGGTACTCACGTCTCTGTGATACGAAGGAGGGCGTTGACAATACCCTCGTAATACGGGGACAGATGGCCAGTCTGCGGCGACTCATTTTCCTCCTCGAGATATCCGAGTTGATCCGCGAGGTTCATCAACGCCCAGCAACAGTTGGTCACAATCCGGGGGTTATCCTGCAGGCCAGTTACAAGTGCGGATACCAAAGGATGTAGGTGAACATCAGGTTTGATTGTGTTGATCAACAAATCACAGATGCGTCCGAGAGTCCATGCAGTCGTGTCTTTGACGTGTAAATTGGAATCATTCATCATTCCGATCAAAAGAGGGAGAGCCTGGTTCACGAGGGGCATGAGTACTGTGGGATCGGGACCATCGAGGATCGAGCCAAATGTCATGATTGCGGCTTCGCGCTGATGCCAATCTTGTGCCTTGATATTAGCCTCGATAAAAGGAATGACGGCCGGGACGATGGGATCCGCGACTGCCTGTGCCATGAAGCCCAGGCAAGTACCTGCGGACATGGAGATATTCCACTCATCCTCATCGGCATCCTCCTCCTGATGCGTGAGAAGGGACAAAAGCACAGGGATGACTTCAGGCAATGCGATCTTTGCGAAGAACTTGGACTCCACTTCTGGTGGTTCGCCGTAGTCAGCAGCCTGAGGGTTGAAATGAGCGACGTCATCCAGAACAATAGAGTACGATTACTTCTCGGGCTTCGTGAGCAAGCTCAATTTCTTCTTCGCAAACAGTTGTCCAGAACTCGACGGCCTGCAACGCTACACGCTCATCATTATGTTTCATACCCATGACTGTGAGCTAAAGTAAAGGGTCGGCACATAGGAACGCCAAGCACTCGATGACCACACACCCCAAATAATGCTTGTTCCATGTAGAACGCCATCTTGTCGTAATAAAGGGCCATTATCTTCACTAGATTTTCGAATGCACCAACTTGAACAGCCACAGAGGGATTCTGGGTAGCTTCGCACACGACTTGCATGATGTAGTTACGCTCGCCCTGTCGAACGCTTGAGCGATACATAGATGGTGTAGTTCACATGACGCACCTCGCGCTCAAAGTTCTCGCGGACAAACTCGAGCGAGTTATACAATGCATGCACAGCAGCCAACTGAACATCAGAGGAAGGCTCGTCCTTGCGAGCGCCATGGATCACAGCAGTCAGGATTTCGTTTGATCGTAGACTCAATATCTCGGGTTTCTGGAGGGACGGGTCAGGCGATGAGGACACTGTCAGCCAGAGGACGCACAATCGACTCGCAGATGTAACCGATGGTCTGCAGCGTAGCAATCTTGAGATTTGCGTTGGTAGAGTTGTTCACAAAACCGAGGAGTAACTCGATAAGGTCCGGCCATTGGTCGTGTGGAAGTTCTACTGCTGCAATCGCGGCAACCACCTGGGCAGCGAAAGAGCCCGCTTTAACGACGGGGGAAGCGAGAGTGACGAGTGTTTCCTGCTTGATCTTGTTCTTGACCACAGCGTCGAACGCCAACCATCTATTTGCATACTCGGTTTGTCTAGTAGGGTCCTAGATGATAACGGACGTAAAGAACGTTTGGGGGAGGAGAGAGACGACGCGTTTACGTACACGAGCAGACAAAGCATTTTTAAGAGCGAGCGCTGCAGCATTGCGAATGTGTAGTTGCGAGCTCTCGTTGGCAAGCTCCACAGAGAGCATGGCCACGTATGCTGGCTGGATCAGGGAGTCAGCGGGAGAACCTGTAGCGTGAGCCGAAACATGAGACATACGTAGTTCTCCCTCGCGGCATTCTCGAGCTGCTGGGTGGCATTCTGACGCGTAGTCGCGTCTATTCATTGAAGAGGAAGTGAGTACACGGACTTGGTCACTGTGTGGAACATGAAAAGGAGTGGCGTACCGGGAGATAGGGTATTTGCTAGGAGCTCGCTGGCATTCATGATCGGGAGTTGATGGTGCGTAGGGGTCGTCGTCGATGAGCGAGTAGACAAAAGCGTCTGCAGTCAAGGGCGGTGAGGTCGTACGTCTGATTTTGATCCTTATTTCTGCGCTAGTCTTTGTTTTTTTCTTTCTTTTTTTTCTTTCGTTGATTGAGTGGGCTGAGGGAGGTCAAGACGGTCGCGCGGCAAGCGGCTGTTCAAAAATTGGTGGCCCCTGCACTCCAGGCAACGACCACGACGTCTCCTACACCGCATAACACGTCAATCCACACCAGATCGTAGGTAATTCACACATCTCTGCCATTTCCGTAGGTAATCCTAGCACCAGTCGACCCTTTGATCCATGGCAGATCGGGTGCGTGTTGCCCTTTTCCCCATCCAATCGCTTCCTTACACACCCCCAGACTCGTGGTACTGCACGAGGTGGCCGTGGTACACCTGCTACCCGAGGCCCAAGACCGCCTCCATCCAACGCCGAGACAAAGTAAGCGTTCCACCATCCGCCGGTTAATCATGTTGATAAGACCCAAGTAAGAGTAAGCGTGAAGCCATCCTTGATCTCTCAAAATACGTGAACGAGAGGATACGCGTCAAGTTTACCGGTGGTCGTGAGGGTACGTTCGCTACGTCGTCCTTATGACACATGCTTACCTTACCTCATAGTCACTGGCATCTTGAAGGGATACGACCAATTACTCAACCTCGTGCTTGACGAAGTTAAAGAGGAACTCCAAGGTATCTGGATCACCGCCTCGATCCTCGCGATCTGATATCCTTTGCAATATCGCCAATCAGAACCCGAACCTCATACACGCACGCTCGGCTTGGTTGTCCTTCGTGGACCAACCATCACGCTATTGAGCCCTGTCGATGGCTCTGAAGAAATTGCAAATCCTTTCATTGCACAAGAATGATCCTGTGTCAGTGTCTCGTCTCTTCCCAAAGCCCAGACCCTGAATGTAAAAGTAAGTAGTGTACACGCACTTCACCTCCTGAGGTAGCAACCAACAATTCCAGCCGTGTATTCAAATTATGTCTCTTCACTGTAGTAGAGGGATTTACATGAAGCCATTTCGAGCGCAGAGGTTGGTATGAAAGCTACAGTGCACTGGACATCTTATCTGGAGCGTGTTATGGCCTCTAGACTAGCAATATGCCAACTAATTACGCGCTCTGTATGTTGTGGGGAAGAATGGCAATTCGTTTGATCATCCATCCCAATTCCAGGAGTGACTACAAGCCAGCCGAGTCATCGGAGTGGCGTTACACGTCGCGGTGACCCCGCGAGGTTCACAGGGATAGAAGCGGAGGGTACTGTCTGCGGTTGCCCCCGATTCATGGGTGGCTTCAACCCCGACTGGCCCCCTAATTTGACAGGTATGTGCATTGACGGCTGGGGCGACGAGTAACACGGCGGCTGCTCTCGTGTCATCGGCGAGGATGGTGACATGGAGGTCGAGGATGGTGTAGAGGGATAGTTGACGTATGAAGCCGGGTAGAGATAAGAGGCCAAGTTCATCTCCACACCTCCAGGTATTTCGAGGATGTTCGTACTCAAGGGGGATCTGGAAGGTGACCTCGACTTCATCCCCCCAGGTGAGATACTGAGGTGACGCTGGGCAAGCTGGACAAAGGAGGGAGAAGACGAAGGCGAATGTAGGTTGGATCTCGGAAACTGTTCCGAATGGGGCGTGGTCGTGACAACCGACGGGACCTGTCTATGTGGAGCGTGCGAGTACGCCAACGACGGTGAGCCTGCTGCCCCTGTCAGTGAAGTTTTTCCGCCGGCGGAGAAGCCACGGTCAGATAAGTGTTGCTCGAGGGACGGAGGTATGCTTTCCCCAAGCTTGTTTGTGCGAAGATGATATAATGACATAGATGACACTTGAGATCCAGATGTAGGGTATGTACTGAGTGTAACATTTTTGACAGCGTGTTCGTGCGTGTTGGGGAATGGTTGTGGGATGCGAGATCGCGTCGCGGTAGTTTCATAGAATACAGTAGATGTGTCAGCGGCTTGAGAAGAAATTTGAACGTGAAGATGTGAACGCGTTGGTGATGACGTTTGAAAGAGAACGGGGCCAGGGTATGTGACCGATGGCCATGAGAAACGATTGGTGGCTTTGCGACTCGGAGGTCCAGAGTGGGATCGCCGTATGAGATCGGCTTTCTGTGAAGTCGTCTCAGCCTCCTGGTCAGTAATGGTACGAACAGCCCGCTCATCTGGCGGGTCTGCGGGCCTTGATGTCAACCTGCCTCTGGAGCCATAAGCCTGAGTGTCCATCGTCACCGGCATAGAAAGGGGTTCGCCCAAGGATGTCTCATTAAATGATCGGGTAGACTGGAGGTCATCGGATCCAGCAGCTTCGGAGTGACTTTCCTCGTCGTTTAGAACCTCAAGGCAATCGCCTGACTCAGTTGATGTAACGCACTCTCTTGCGAAGGTGGCAGCTGTCGCCCGCGCAATGCCTTGATCAAACTGGTCCTGGAATATTGCGTGATGCTCAGGGGAGGCGTCGGGAGGAGGGGGGCTAGTCCATTGACTTCGCTTAGGAGCCATGTGTTCCGGCATGCGGTGCTCTGCAGCGGCTCGTCTTCCCGGCTCAAAGAGTTCTAGTTTAGGGGAATGCCGCTCCGAGGACACACCCCTTGATTGTATGGGACTGGTACCAGCGCTGAAGGACCCTTGTGGGAGAGACAGGCGGGGGGGCACGAAAAGTGAAGGTGGCGGAGCCGGAGACGCGCCATCAGCTTTCTCCTCACAGAGCTGAGACAGCGCCAGGATTGCACGCGGTCGCATTGCCAGAACCCGGGACGCGCGCATGAATTCGCCGCGTATCTGTTAGGGAGGTAAGTACATTTACCTGCGAGAAGTTGAGATCTGACAAGTACCTGGTATAAACCTTCCTTGGTAACGCATCGCGCGACGTTGAAACCAGTTTCGAAAGGATCCTGAATACAAATGGATACACTACATGAGGCAACAAGGACTGACGACACACCTCTATGCAAAAGCGGTTTCGTTCCCTAGCATCGTTGAACTTGGAATTCGAAAGCTAATGGCAACAGTAAGCAGCTGAAGGCTTAGTGACATTCTATCTAACGTACGTCGTTTTGCCATCCTTTGCTTTCCTTCTTGAGCAATCCAGCACGTATTGAAGCAACGCCAGTATTGTATGAGAAATCACGAGAGTAGTAACGGAAAAAATCAATTAGACTACACGACAAACGATCAGACTCGTTTGATGGCACGAAAGATGTGGACTTACAGCTCAGCAACGCTTTCTGTATTAGATGATTGCCAATGTTGGCATAGGAGCTCGATATCATCGAAGAACCTACAAAGAAGAATTACATAGAGTTTCTTGATAAAAAGGGATCGGATTCTAACCATGTATTGTAACCGCCGATATGCGTTTCCTCCTGCACAGGATGAGCATGAGAACCAGGGCGATGGTTGGTACTAACCTGGGAGATCGGGCGCAATGGGGGCATCTGCTGAAGATTTGGAAGTACCGGAGGGTTCTTGACATGAATGAGGAAATATATGACCAGGAGAACATAGCCATAGGACGACAATGTCCCTTGGTATGGCGAGTTGATTTTCCTGGGTCAAAAGTGGGTAAGAACCGGAAACCGAACGTCTTGAGCACGAACACAAACCTCCGCTTGCTCCAAACTTTGACTATATTTCCCGGTTAAGTATGTGGGGTGAAAAAGCGGCGCGAGATGACTTACGGAACAGGACAAGGGTGCGGACGCGAGTAGGATCAATCATGGCATAACACATCAGCAACCGTGTGTTTTCTAATGCGAGCCTGTTCTCAAAACCGATATCACACGCAATACCTGAAGGAAGCCCCGGTGAGGGGTCCAAGGACAGCTTGACAATCGGAATGCGCGCATGGGGCAAAGGCTTGACATGAAATTTGGTTTCTAGCAGTTGTAAATGAGCGCGAAGAATGAGTGTTGTTACCGGAACGAGACAGACCACGTTCAAGAAGATCACCAAGCACAGTGACAAGGTCGGACGCGGAGAGGCGCTTATCAGCATCGATGAGGCAACAGAGATCCATGTCTTTAGAGGGGATCAACATTATTTGCAGCAGCGGGAAGAATGCGCTCACCTGAATTACGAAGACTGAAGCCGTTCGCGGTGCTTCCGAAGGATAGAAGACGGCTGCCAGGCTCTATTGTATGAATTAAGCGTTCGAGTAGTTTCCTGACATCCTCCTTGACTGCCATCTCTTCTGCAGTCGGGAGGAGTTGTATAACGAAATCAAATAGAGCTTGAGAGAGCTCGACGATGAAGAAGCGGTGTTTGGAGGCATGCCTACTACGCTGGTTCTGGGCGTGGACGTAGGGCAGGGCCTGGACACCGGAAGGAACAGCAATTGCCGCCTGTGCCATAGTGCGCGCGAGGGTGGTGCTACCCGAGTGAACCTTTGGCGCCAAGCTACAGATGGCGAGCCTGGAGTATGAGCAAGCTTGACGACGATGGCCGCAGAAGGACGGGAACGGAATCTGCGACGATCAGACCTCAGTCAGTGTGTGAAGCTGAATCGAATGTTGGGTGGGGGACGGACCCAAGGTGGACTGCCCGATTCGGTAGTTAGTTAGTGTTAATTATTGAATAATACTACCAGTCTATTAGTATCTCGCCCAACTTGCTCGTTTACGTCCTAGACTAGAACAACAGGGTGCGCTAGAAGCGGTGTGCGGCAAGATTCATTGATGGGGCGACACATGATGTACTCATGTATTGTTTGTGCTTGTACATACAGCGGCGATCAAGAAGCGTGAGGAAAGAATATATTTGCAGCGTCGTACAAAAAGCTATTAGGAAAGTCCATGGGACGTATACAGCGGGCGACTTGACATCGCGGTCACATCTTAAAGTTGCGAAGCTATGTATACTCACAGACAATACAGACAAGTTAGGAATGTGGGGTCAAGTACAAGATAGCCGAGCTAGCGGGTACCCAACATGGCTTTCGCAAGAACTGCGACAAGTGGAAATCAGCAAACGACGACAATGCAATCTAGGAGAGCTGACAGACCTGTCTTGTGACTGACTTCTTCCAAGTCTGTACCCTGAATCTCTAGTGCGATACCATCAAGCTTTCGCCTCAGACCGTCTCGTGAGGACGCGAACACCATCT
Organism: Boletus reticuloceps; assembly: GCA_018397855.1. Lineage (NCBI taxonomy): Eukaryota > Fungi > Basidiomycota > Agaricomycetes > Boletales > Boletaceae > Boletus > Boletus reticuloceps. The sequence goes on from JAGFBS010000053.1 coordinate 244,564, forward strand.
TGGTTTTAACTCTGGCAGTATCCGGAGCCCTGATGAAATCCAGTGGCACAGGTTCAATGAGGAACCAGTTACCAGTTACGTTGAACAGACGCCACTGACCACGAGATGAAGCAGAGTTTGTTCCTCCTTCCCTCGCCTTCCTTCTCGAATGAGAAGTCATAGACCGCCCATCTGCACCCGTCGGTGGGCAATTCCTCTATAAATTTCTCGTAGTCGGAGTCTTCAGAGCTCTTCTCAACAACGATCTCCGTCAATTCCTTGTTAAGGTTGAAGATGATGTACTTGAGCTTCTTGCCCAATTTGAGATTTTGGAAGGTTCTAAGGCAGTCGTCTGTGACCTGAACACCAGAAGCCTGCAAATGTCTCGCGATATAATCGTCTGCGACGTGGAGAACGATGTCGGGCTCACCATGATGAACTGATAGATAGAGCTGGTTGCGATACCAATCGCGATCGTATCGAAACGGAAACTACCAAAACTCCGCCCTAACTTTGCTTGCGTAAGCACGCCAAGTCGGCGCTCTGCTCCCGACCGTCATGTCCCTCTCCAAGGACGCCGACGCGTTCAAGCGGGTGCTACACCGCCAGGACTACACGTCCTGGCACACGCAAACCGCAACCAATGTCAATACACAGCTCGTATACGCCATCGACTACCTCAAAGTGATTCAAGTCTCCACCATCTGCACGACGGCGAGACTGACTCCATATTCAGTCCACCCCCAACCCAATGAGGTTGCAGGACATTGCAATCGTGACGAACTCACCTTTGGATACTGATATGGTCCTCTTGGAGAAATTCAAGTCCCATGACCGTATCCAATACGACCCCAAAACGGATCTTTTCTCCTACCGTGTAGGTTCCACAGGTAATGGCAGCGCATGGAGGCTGACTCGTCTGAAGCACGACTTCAATTTTCGCAACAAAGCCGCCCTGCTAACAGAAATACAGCGCCAAACTCGGAAAGGTGGCGGTATACCTGTCCGTGCGCTGAAAGAGTCCTGGAAAGAAGCGCCACAGGCGATCGAAGAGCTCGAAAAGGAGGGTGAAGTCCTCGTCACTCGCACTGTCAAGGATGGCCAATTGAGGATGGTGTTTTGGAACGAAATCAAACCCGACGAAGAGAGCGGAGGCAAACCGGTCGAGAAGGGTAAGGTCTCTCAAAAACGTCATTAATTCACCGCTCATGCACGTACCATGTAGAATTCCTTGATCTGTGGCATCAGCTTAAAGTGCCAAACGACGTTGATTTACTCAAAGCACTTGCGTCAGGTATGTACTCACTTGTCTCGTATGGAGTCGCGCCTGCAGTCACGCAGAGGGATTGCAGGCTACTGCGGCAGAAACCCCCATACCCAAAGCGCCTTCCACCAAGAAAAAAGGGAAGCGTTCTGTCCCTCGACAAAGACAGGCCAAGATCACGAATATCCATCTAAAGGGAGAAATAGATTTGTCCCGGGATTATCATTCCACTACCAAATGACACTAGCACATTAGCACGTCCATTGAGGTATCCTACCCGTCGTTTTCGAGTAATCAATGTATAGCTTCATCGCTACTATTTTTTTCGTTGCAGAGCTAAATATAATTTATTGGAAGGTCGCATCAACAGCGTCTATGTGGATCGAAAAGGAATCCAGAGCAAGGACTGCAGGCTCTTGATGGGGCCAATAGATCACCGGGTCTCTTCTATCTTCAATAGCACCTTCTTCCCGTACTTGCCGCTGGCCAAACGAGCAATCGCGGTGCATATTTTCTCTCTGGCATCCAAATCAGACTCCCAACTTCCGATCACCAAAATCTCATGCTCTGGGCTATCGAGCTATGAGACGATCAGCTCACGGAACGCCCATAGGGAGTATCATACATGCCTTCCCTCCACGTATCAGACCAGTGAGAGTCTGCATCATCTGAAGACGCTCGTCCAGTGTCTTTTGATCGTACCATCGCGTCTGCCAAAATCCGTGGCAAGTCAAGTTCTTGAAAATGAAGAGTGACGTCGGCAACGACAAGGGATCTTTTGACATGGCTCCGTATGACACTAGATGTGCATTTTCACCAAGCAAACCTGCCATCAGAGTCGTCGTCTTTCCGCCCACGCAATTGAGACCCAATTGGACGTCCTAGGAGGACGTTGAAACACGGATCTACAACAAGGGAAGCATGAACCCACCTTTCCTTGGGTCCAAGATGCGAATGTAGCTTTAAAAGCCCTGTCCGACAGTTCATCGTAGGTCGCAACATGAGTTGCTCCCAAGGCTTTCAGATGTGATTTCAAGGATTCCACGTTGTCTCTGTCCAGCATCTCAGTTGTGTTACGCAGACATAGACCGAACTTGCCTGTCGCGGATAAAGTTGATTGTTCTGACTCCCTTGGAAGCGGCTATCTGAATAACTGCTTGCCCGACCTGCTTGTACCATCAGCAACCGCAGTGACGCAAACACATCAGACACACGCACCGCGCTATTTGCTCCATTTTGTACCACCCAATCGCCTTCTTTCAGCTGAACAACGTCATGAAGCATATTATAAGCAGTGGGCGAGTTCACCTAAACAACGCTCATCAGTCTGGTGTGGCTAGCCTCAGCAAACACACATACAGTGAGAGTTGCAGCGTGTGCCGCGCTCAACCCTGAGGAATCCACCTTGAGTACGTCCTCGATGCGTACGTTCCTACTCGACACCCAGGTGCCCATTTGTGGCTTCGTCATGACCACCCAGTCTTTCTCCTTCAGATGCGTGATACCATTTCCAACGGAAAGGACTTCTGCTACCCCCTCGTTCCCTGCGACAAAGACTGCAGACGCATCGGACGACAAGTCAGTACTTGGGGATGGCCGCGATGGATAGACTCCTTCGATGACATTAATATCAGCCGGGTTGATGGGGGAAAGCAGAAAACGGACGTTCGCTGTTCTCGGTGCTGGTGGAGGGAGATCTGGGAAACTGACCGCGGAAAGAACAGAGGACGGGTCGCCGTTTTTACTGTACACTATGGCTCTTTGATCCAGACGAACGGTCGAAGTTCGGAATGCGCGTACGATGCAACTGCCCGCGGTGCTATAGCCGTGGTGGAGGTGGAGCACATGTCGACGGGAGGCAGCAGTTCTAATCATCGTCAACGTTTGATCGGGCGTGCTCGGGTATAGTCACTACTCAATAAATAATATCAAAGACATGATCGCTCGTACCGTAAATAAAAATTCAATCCTAAGCAGATCGTAGTAGATACAATTGATACGACACAAAATGCCATCAGAACCTAGGCATACAACCTACGAATCATATAATGGCAGCATCATGGATATAAGGTGAACATGCATCATATATGCAAAATGGGGTGGGTGACGATGGTGGTGCAGTGCATAACACGGTTGAAAACGTCCACAGCAAGTATCCTGGCTGACGGCAAAGATGAGCTAATCACCGGAAAGTGATAGAGCAAGTGAATATCGTGGAGTCGAAGAATGAGCTGTAAACCTGGTATCGGCGATAAATAAAATCATTACAAAGTCATTACCCGCTGGCGGTAACACGTTATGCCAGAACCATCGATCTTCTTGGGTGTTTCAGGGGTAATGGTGTAGAGGCATTTTCTTTCTCGTCGGTTTCGCTTGGCGTAGATGTGACACTGAGTCTTCGGTTGGACAGTATAGTCTTGGATTCCCAATTCGAACCGGATGCTCGGCGCAATGCACCAGAAACGGGTGGTCTAGTATTCGCAGCCCTCCCCAGGGTAGAGGGAACTCTCGAGGGAGCATGTGACGAAGTTTGGGGACCTACGGCGGAGGCTCGCAAGACTGTCGAAGGTGGTACTGCATGCTTTCCGGGAATGGATGGAGCTGAGTTTGTTCGACCAGAAGTCGAACCTACAGTACTCCGCACTCCATGTTTGCGTTTTACCTGTGGTGACGAAGACGACAACGTGAACTTCTCAGCCTCTGTCTCGAGGGATTGATACGCACCAGTTCAAGTTCTTGTTGCTTCGATTCCAGTGCAATATTAAGGCCACCAATGTCCTCCTTGTCCTGGTCGAGTTGCTTATTCAGCTGGACAATCGTAACCTCCATATCTGCGCTCTTTTTTTGTAGTTGCTGGATATGGGCGCGCAGCCGAGCAATTTCCGATGAGAAGTCGTCCCGCTCCGCCTCCACATCAGCCTTCGTCCGCTCTAAATGCGACACCTGGTCATGTAGACGTCGCTGAGCTTCCGTGCTAGCCTCATTCGTGACGCCGAGTTCGTCGTTGAGCCTGAGAACGTCAGCCTCCGTTTTCTCTATTGTCTGTGCCAGACCATTGCGCTCTGCCTCGACCTCGCTCTTCTCCCGCTCCAGCTGCGAGATCTGGTCGTGCAGGCGACACAATGCTTCCCTATTCGCCTCCTGCAATTCGAGAACTTCGGCATCTGCCCTCTCCTTTGCCTGCGCTAAAGCATCACGCTCGACTAGGAGATCAGTCTTCTCTTGTTCGAGCTGGGATATCTGGGATTGTAGATATCGCAACGCTTCAACGCTGGCCTCGTCTGTGGCGCTGAGTTCTCCTCGAAGCTGTGATATCCCTGCGTCCGCCTTCTCCACCGCTTGTGCCAGGGAATTGCGTTGACCTTCAACTTCGCTCTTCTCCCGTTCAAGCCGCGAGATTTGGTCACGAAGCTGAAACACTTCTTCTCCGTCATCCTCGTCCGTGTCGAGGTTCTCTCTGAGCCTGGTTATCTCGGCCTCCGCGTTGCCCACCGTCTGTACGAGGGAGTTGCGCTCCGCCTCGACGTCCTTCTTCTCTCGTTCAAGCTGTGAAATCTGTCGATGTAACTGGCGCAGCGCTTCCCCGCTCGCCTCGTCCATGATGCTCCTCTCCATGCTCTCCTGACGGCTATTGTCCACCTCTTCTTCCAAGTGACGACACAACTTCTCCAAGTCTGCAGCCTTCTTCTTCCACGAGCGGAGGACGCTCTTGCGTTTGTCGTTCTCCTTCTCCGACGCATCGAGACGGATCGTCAGCGCCTCGACCAGTTCGTCACGGGCGCCCAGATCGACTTCGAACTGAGCGCACATCTCTTGTTGCAGTGCGAGTTGTGTGCGGAGGGACCAGATCATATCCTCCTCGCGGGATGCGGTGCGCGAATGTGCGCCTGGTGGAGGGGTGGGGGGTGATTGGTGTGTGTAATATGTTGTGGCATCTGTATGAAACGGGTCGGGTTGGGGATGGCTGGCAGTGGACTGAGCATCCGAGTGATCTGGGTCGCTATCGTTTCCTTCCCGTGGCTTGAGGGCGCTGCTGATCCTTGACCACATGAGCGTGGTCGAACCTTGAGCTTGGGCTTGAGCGTTGACTTGACTTGACTTCCTTGTCACTTGGACGAACAAGAAACAGCTGAGCTCAGACGACCAAGGAACTGCTCCGCGGTCACGTGAAGAATGAACTTGACGCGTACGGATCACGCGCACGGATATCATCCCTCTTGACTTATAGCTACTGGTCACACAATCCTTATGGATTCACTTGAATACATGTACATCGTCGGTTGTAATAAGTTACTTATTACTTCTAAAGCTTAGGAGCTTCGATGAATGAAACACCCTAACGCGAGTTGAGCAAGGGATCTAGAATGGATCGGATGCAACTTACCTTCTCAATGTTCACTTTAAGATCAGGAAGTGCGGCTGCGATAAGGGCCTTCTCTGCGCCTGTAATTTTACCAATACCGCCAATCTTCTCCACACCATTTGGCTACAGCAAAGTCAGGTCAAGTTGTCAAGATCAGTTGAAAGGACAGCGAACATACCCCAAGTTCGACTGGTGCAGAGAAGTATTCTATGTCCGTACCGATCTCCTTCTTGAGAGCCTCACCACCGGCTTTGTCTGCAGCAAGGTTAACGAAGGTTGGCGCAACGATGCCTTTCTTGCCCTTCAGGGCGAGGATAACTTTGTTCGCAAACTCTGCCCCAGCATAGGCCATTGAAAGAGTAGCTGATCCAGTACCTTTGGCCTTGACAACCTCGTCGCCGCCAAATTGGATGCGCTTAACGAGGGCCTCAAGGTCGGATCCGCCGAAACCGGGAGGAAGAGGGTGCGAAGACTGCGAAAGGAGAGGAACGATCTATTGTGGGTCTTCGTAAGCAACTGAGGAATCCGACGGAGCGTTTATGGTACAGACAGTAACGCCACTGTGACCACCCACGACAGGCACGGTGATGGAAGTAGCCAAAGAACGGTCTCCCAAGATCTCCGACGTGAATGTCGAAGCACGAACGACATCCAGCGTCGTCACACCGAAGATCCTAAGGTTGGGATGAGGAATGCCCTAACAACAATGTCTGATCCAACACTACCTCTTAGGGTCAAACACGCCGTGTTTCTTGAAAACTTCGGCAACGATGGGGACTGTGGAATTCACAGGGTTGGAAATGACAAGCACAAGTGCTTTTGGAGCGGTCGTTGCGATGCCCGTTGCGAGATCGCGCACGATTCCAGCATTGGTCTAGGTGTTGTCAGCAATGGATGGTGGTGTGGAGAGAAACCGATCCAACCTTGAAGAGGTCATCACTGCCGGATTTCAATTGCGTTAGTCATCGGTCAGATTTTCTCCGGGGCACGTACCGTGACATCTAGAGAGGTTCGTTGAGGTTAGTTGCACAAGAAGGAGATAACCCACTCACTCCTGGTTTCCTTGGAATACCAGCGGGGATGACGACAATGTCCGCCCCAGTGAGAACCTTCTGGAGCCCGTCGTCTGGATTAAGGAATCCCTCTACCTTTGCGGGGGTTGCAATGTGAGACAAATCGGCGGCAACTCCTGGTGCATTGACGATATCGAAGAGGCCGAGCTGTTACCCATGGATTAAAGGAAGCAACGGCGGAGAAAGGTCGATCGGATGATATACCTCGGTCACATCAGGGTTCAATTTGAGCAGGAGAGACAAGGGTTGGCCAATACCACCTGATCGTCTGGTCAGCGCTTGTCGTGGTAGTCGAGTAGGAGATTACCCGCAGCTCCGAGCACGACAGCTTTGACCATGTTGACCACTGGGAGAGGATGAAGGACACGACAACCTGAAGTGGCGATCTTTATCGCACTCGGACACGGTTACTTCCGACACATTCACATTCTATCTCGGGGCAGCTCGGGCCGGTACGGTGTCCGTACATACAATCTTGTCGCTACCATCAAAGTACAGTTGTACACAGATAAGTATGTAGTACTCTTGTCAACGGACTCGCCCTTACAGTTCATCTCCTGCTCCTTGGACTTTCTCTCTACCCCGGCTCACACTCTCACTCGCACGCTGTCCCGCCTCTTGTGCTTTTTCTCTCGCGTGATCGGCTTTGTGTGAGCCCCAACCCCATTCACGTGCATCATCGACCTCGTCTGATGCATAGCGTGAGCGCCCGCTCAAAACCTGTCGCACGTGGAAGACGGTTCGTGAATCGATAAAGTGAGCCACCCCTAATGACTGAGCGTACCTCGAGAATTCGAGCGATCTTCTCCTCCGCAGCTTCCACGGAACTATTGACAATTTCTTTGAGCCTCGTGTAGATGTTTTCGGTCCAGGTGGAGGTTTGCACCCAGCGAATACGAGTCTCTTCTACAGCGACATTCAGACGAGAACAAGGTGAAAGCACTGCGGACTTACGCAACAACCCAGGTCTGGTGGTCGGGAGTGCGTCCTCGCCGATACCCCTCTCGCGCAGATAGACACGCAGACGGGCATCTGGCCATACGAGATAGGCTGAAGCTTTTGCAGACGCATCAGAATACCTGTATAATAATCAGCTACGTCAGGCGACTAAGTGACCGTGCGATGCTCACTTGCTATTTATCAGATTGACAAGATCCTCCCGGCTCTTCACGCTGTTCCCATTCTCAAGGTATCCGTGTTCAGAAAGCCATTCGCGGATGTCCGAGTCAGTCCACGCTGCCCATATGCTGTCAGCCGCCGAGAGGTAGTGCTCCCTAATACATATCGAACGTCAGGTCTAGGATGTTGAGAGGATTAGTCGACACTCACTCGAGCATCTTGACCAACTCGTCGCGATTCTTCTCTGCGTCGCTCTTCAACAAGCCGTGATCAACAAGCCAAGCTTTCAACTCGGAATGGGACCACGTGTTCCAGACACTGTCTACGCGGTTGTAGTGGTACTTCTTCATTTTACCGAGAAGGCTCGACCGAGAAAGCGTGTCGGTGGGTTTCAAGAGATTGTGGGCAGTGAGCCATTCCCGCTGGACTAACGTTAGGAGGAAGCAAGTAGGTACGACGCTTTGTGCTTACGATGTACGAATCACTCCAGCTCTCCCACACCGCAGACGTCACCTTGCGGTAATAGCCGTTGGCAAGTCTCGTCAACTCGTCTTTGGTACTAGCACTCTTTGCCTCGACAACACCGTGTTCTTCAAGCCAGTTTCGCAACTGGCTCTCATCCCAAGTGGAGTAAAAGTAGTCCTTTGAGGCATCGAACGCGCGAGCGACCTCATGCGTCGCCTGGCTGGCGCATTGAGAGGCAGAGTGGGCTGCGTCAGCAGCACCGGCGTAGGCTGACGAGGCTGATGCGGACGCAAGGGAGGAGTAGAGTATGGCTGCGTCTGTGTACGCACGGTACTTGTTCCTGGCAAGGAGGACAAGCTGCTCGCGAGGACCCGAGGGGGAGACGACGCCCTGCTCGAGCAGGAAAACTCTCAGCCTGCTCTCGTCCCACTGGTCAAAGGTGTCGTCCTTGATATGCTCAAAGGCACGCTGGGCTCTGTTGAACTGGTCGAGTGACCACTGACGACCAGCTTCGGCGTAGGCCACGAGTGGGCTGTGCCAGTTGGCGTCGACGAGACCGTAGAGGTGGGGCTTGTCGAAGGAGGAGGGGATTTTGATGTTGTGATCCTGGAGCCAAGTGCGCAGCTCGACGTCGGACCATTTGGCGTACTCTGGCTCAGCGGAGAACCAGCTGGAGGCGTGCACCAGACTGGCAAGGAGAACGAAATAGCCGAAGAACATGATCGTAAGATGAGGGAGAGAAGCGGTGGAACCAGACCTTAAGTATAGGGCGTAATAGGAGGAATGACATCACAGCCAGTTCCAAATACGGCTTACTGTAGTCTTTGCGTCTCGACAATGGTGACCAGCACTACTAGTGGTGTATTCAACAAGTTTACCTTGTACGATAACAAGCTACGTTTCTACATCGTCGCGTCCAATGCATCCGACTCTCGTCACCGCATCATCAAGATCGACCGCACATCTCAACTCGACCTGCAAGTCGTCGAAGATGAAACCGATTACAGCGGAAAACAGATGAGCGCGATGCTCAAGATGCTTGACGACGGAAACAAGGGATCTGGTGGCATTGGGAAAGACAGAGTGATTTCTGGAATTGCAGGTCAGCCATCTTCCCGTCGCCGCGTCAGCCTCGTCTGAAAACACGCTGCCAGGTTTTGTCAGGTTCACCGCGGGGTGGTACATGATCGTGATATCCAAACGCTCCGTCGTCGCGCTGCTCGGCGGTCACTACCTATATCATTGCGAAAGCACCGATATAATACCCGTCTGTGCCAATCACAAGATAGAGAAGCCCGCGGAGGAACAACGTCTGCTCAACATCTTCAAGCAAGTCGATATGTCGAAAAACTTCTACTTTAGGTACTCTTCTTTATAGGAACAACAACGCAATGCTCATTGCAGCAACAGTTACTCGTATGACATTACGTCGACGCTACAGGACAATCTTACGAAGCCATCCCGATTTCGGAATCCTTCTTGGCCTTTCAACGATCGTTTTGTTTGGAACTTTCATATGTTGTCGTACCCCTTTACGGACACACCTCCCCGAGGAGTTCACGCCTGGTTGATACCGCTCATCCATGGTCATGTTGATCAAGCCAGTGAGTACCTTTTACCCGGGGTTCAGTCAACACCAACGTTTGGCTGCATAGAATTGAACGTGCTCTGCCGCGTCATCTTTGTTACTCTGATCGCTCGCCGCTCTCGTCATTATGCAGGGGCTAGGTATCTGACTAGAGGTGTTAATGAAGAGGTCAGAGTTAAGCATATTTGCCATTCACTCTTCCTCATCGGCATCAAGGGTTATGTCGCAAACGAAGTTGAGACGGAGCAAATTGTCTCAGAGGCGTTAACTACGCCCTTTTACTTTCCCTCCGAGCGCGGTCATTCCCGCCAACCGAGTCCACGGTATACCAGCTATGTACAAGTATGTTCTAGTCTCTACGCACCTGGTTCTTTCTGATGCATGCTATTGCAGTATCGAGGGAGCATTCCCATTAACTGGACACAAGACAACACCACAATGAGTCCCCGTCCTCCGATTGAAAGTCAGTCCCTGATTACTAGTCTGGTTCCTCACTCAATGCGTCTTGCAGTCAATGTGATCGACCCATTCTACACTGCTGCATCTCGTCACTTTAATGATTTATTCGCTCGTTATGGAGCTCCTGTTTTTATCCTAAACCTTATCAAGAAGCGAGAGCCTGTACCCAGAGAATCAAAACTTCTGGACGAGTACACACAATGTGTACGTTACCTGAACCAATTCTTGCCGGATGACAAGACAATGGTTTATCGTCCTTGGGATATGTCAAGGGCATACAAAGAGTGAGTTTTTTGACGTCGAGGCAACGTCTTTCTTTACTCGTTCCTCCGTAGGAAGACACAAGACGTCATCAGTTACTTGGAGGACATAGCCGAGGAATCAATCTCAATGACTCGCTTTTTCCACACCGGAGCGGAGCCGTTTTCTCATTGTTTGCAGACTTCATCGTGAGTACATGCCGTACGTGTCAGCTCTTGCTCAATTTTCGATTCGATGCTTCACAGGGAGAGGGATACCTCGTCGTGGCGAGATGATATTCTTTTGCAAAATGGGATATGTCGTGTGAATTGTGTGGATTGTTTGGACCGTACGAATGCCGCTCAATTCGTGTTTGGAAAGCGAGCTTTTGGTCACCAACTTTACGCGCTAGGAGTAGTGGGGAATCCAAATCTCTCATTTGACTCGGATGGCGTCAACATGCTGACAGAGATGTATCATGATCACGGTGACAGTACGAATCGCATCAAACTCTTCCCGCCCTTTCCCTCACTTTCCCTTCAGCCATTGCTCTTCAATATACGGGAAGTGCACTTGTCAACCGGGTCGAGACCTATCGACGTATGCCTCATTGGAACAGTCACTCCCGTGATATCATCGAGAATATTCGGCGTTTCTACACCAATTCTTTATTGGGTTTGTCTCCACGTGTTACGCAGGGTTTATGCTCATGCCGGAAATAGATGCGGACAAGCAAGCGGCAATCAATCTGTTCCTCGGTGTTCATGAACATCATGGACACGTCGTCCGTTCACGAGGCAATTACCAGCAATGGTATCAACCCGACAACTTGGAAACTGCATACACTCTTGATGAATGTCTGCATGCATTGCACGATTTCGTCACCCATAGGGGTGATTTCTGGTCCGAGTATTACAGACCTCCTCTGTTCACTTCCTTGGGCAAGCACTTCGCATATTGTATGAACAGTCTAAAAACCCCGGGGTTGGTTTTTCTATTCCCTCCGCTCGGCAGTTGACTAACTTTCTTCATAGGAAGTTCATCAGCGGGAGTGGCTATAGTCCCTTCTTGCCAAGTAATCCTCATGCAGTACATCAGCCTAGGTCTGGATTTAGTTTGATCCTCGCTCACTCATGTTCATCTTGGCGATAGATTGATGGCTGGGGTCAGACGTTGGATTGGTAATCAAACTCCACCCCACAGTGACATTGTGAAAAAATCCATACATTCTACGAACATGGATGCAAGATCACAGGCACAACACAAATCCGAAATTCACGTTCAAACTACCGGGATGTTAGCGAGTCAGCTTCTCAATCCACAAGTACCTCAGGAAGAATTGTTGGAGTATCACAGGCAAGTACGGTCTGCACATATAGACATAATAATCTGACGGCTGTTTCAGGTACATTGATCTAGATCAGCTTATACGCGATGCCATGCAAAATGAGGCAGAAACCACAGACCAGTTGCTCTATGTGAAATGTATTGAGAAGAACACTGGAAAAGGGGAGTTACTGTCGGATAATGGGATCGTGTATGAGAGATATATGCTTTCTGCATCCGGTGACCAGACGTCAACTCTAGCAGCAGATACCTATAGCTATGCAAAATGGCTGACAGGATAGTTCCGGTGTTTCAGGTAAATCATGTGTAGTTTTGCCGAAGTGGTGATGTTTTCCGTGCTTTTTATCAAAAGCAGATACACAGTTGAGTTGTGATGGGAAGTGCCAAAAAAGTAGAATCCGACCTGCCTGGCTCGAACAGGCGACCTCAAGATGATTTTATCCATTACAGTCTCGCGCTCTTCCAACTGAGCTAAGGTCGGTTTCTTACATTACTACCATGGTGCCTTATGTCTTGAGATTATTCAGGGGGTTCTTGCCCAATTATGTGGATTCTGGCGGGTAAAGTCCAAGGCTTGGCCATCAAAGCCCGTCTCATCGAGGGAGGCTACCTGCCGAACGGTTTGTAGGGGAGAGAGTACGCACGCAAAACAACTGTACATCAACACACATCTGACCTTGCGACTGAAAACTATACGGCAACAACGACAGAAATTGTACATTGGATTAGAGTCTGCTCTCGAGCAAGACAACCTCCCTCTTCCAGCCCAGCGTTCCCCGCCCGAACGCAGCGTCAAGGACCTCGTCGATCGTCCGGACAAAACAGAACTGCATCTCACGTCGTATTTCGGGAGAAACATCGTGTTCGACATCTTTTCTGTTTGCCCATGGAAGGATAACTTTGCGAATCTGTGCCCGATGGGCACCCAGAACTTTCATCCGAATTCCCCCAACGGGTGTGACTCGCCCGCGAAGGGTGATCTGCCGGAAGATTAGATAATTTGCCGACGTGCCATGCATCGTGACCCACCTCGCCTGTCATTGCAATGTCCTTTGGGACTGTTGCGCCACTAAGTAACGATACGAAAGCACACGTCTGGATACATTGAGTCACACGAGTACGGAAGCTTGAGGGAGAGGACTCTTACCATTGCAATGCCTGCACTTGGGCCATCCTTCTTCTGAGCCCCAGCAGGGAGATGGAGATGAATATCAATAGGATCTGGGACCTTGAGAGGATCGATACCCCGTCCAGCTGTGATCCCAAGTTCGAATGCATGGGCCTTCACCCAGCTCAGAGCAATCTCCCCGCTCTCCTTGATGACATCCCCCAAACTGCCTGTCAGCTTCAGTCTCCCGGAGCCAGGGAGAGCCGTGCTCTCAACAGGCAAGATCCCTCCTTCGCCCATGCCAGTGACGACAAGTCCATAGACGACCCCACGTTTCTCCTCTCGTTCTCGTTCTTCTCCGTCCCACCGAGGCACCCCAAGGATCTTCTCTAGCTCACTCTCCTCGACGATACTACGCCACGTCTTGCCATTCTCCCCCTTGCGTCCGCCAGCATCGAGGTACTCTGCCCATTCCACAGCTTTGAATCGGACAACTGCCCCGATTGCACGCTCAAGACTCCGTACCCCTGCTTCGCGAGTATACAGTGTAACAACATGAAGCAGGGCGTCGTCCGTGATCTGGAGCTGAGATGGCAAAAGTCCATTTGCTTGGATTTGTTTCGGCAGGAGGAACCGTCGTCCGATGTGCATCTTCTCGTCGTAGGTATACCCAGACAACTCGACGACCTCACATCGATCTAGTAGCGGAGCAGATATTGTCTCGAGGGTGTTGGAGGTGCAGATGAAGAGCACCTGGCTGAGATCGACGGGGACATTGATATAGTGGTCCTGAAGATTGCCAATAAGTGACTATCTCGATAACATCACGGTGAGCTATACTTGCACTGAACGAGTGGTTCTGTTCAGGGTCGAGCACTTCAAGCAACGCAGCTGATAGATCACCGTGAAAGTTGCTATGACCGACCTTGTCGACTTCGTCCCTTTGCAACAAAAACGTCAAGTCAACACCCCTCAGCGGTTTATTACAATGGTAGGACGCACAGTAATATGACAGGATCACTCCTCCCGGCTTTTCGAAGCGCCTGGACAATATTACCGGGTCCCGATGCAACATATGTTCTTCGGTGTCCCCTGTGTACCATCTCAGGTCCCTATTCTTTGTGATGTGAAAGAAAAACAGACTACCTAATCTCAGCCTCGTCGCGCACACCGCCGAGGGATATCCGTTGAAAAGGCCGATTTAGCGTCTTTGCAATCGACTGACCAAGTGAGGTCTTTCCCGTTCCAGGTGGGCCAACGAACCTACAAATTGAACAAATTAATCTCAACGTTCACGTTCGAATATGCATCGCCTCTTACAATAATATTGGTCCTTTCACACCCTTCCTCCTCTTCGGTGGCGAAATCGGTGGTTCGATGGGAGTCGGACCTTGTCGCGATACAGCACTGCCATTAGGGACCAGTGCACGGTCGGGATTGGACAGATTAGAGGAAGCCTTGTCTAGTTTATGCATGGACTCTTCGACTGCTGTGATTGGGTTTAACGAAGTGGCTCCATCCGCCATCGCGTGCAATCGGACAACTGCAAGAAATTCTATGAGGCGGCGTTTAATTTGCTCCAGACCATAGTGATCCGCATCGAGCTGAGCGCTATGTGATTATGTGTGAGCCAAGTAGTAACATTAACGGAACCAAATAATAATATTGCGCTGGGGAAAGACTTACCGAGCCTTGGCCAGGAACCCTGAATCCATGAGTGCGTCCTGCGCGGTTGTCTGAGAAACCGGTGCTGATGGCCACGGAATACTCGTCAACCATTCAAGCTAGACCTTGAGTGAGTGTTTGTAACCCCTTGAGTGCAACTGCGTCTTACATATGTCCTGATGACGCCGTTCTCGACACTACCCTGGGGAATACGTTTCAACCTCCTCCATTCCCGAACACCGACTTTTCTCTCCTCACTTCCTGCATCGAGTGCCTCGATCTTCTTCCGGAGGTCCGCAAGGTCATCTGCATCTGCCTGCTCGTCCTCGTCTAACTCACTACCCGAGCTTCCCATGCCAATACCGGTCCCGCCAGGGGAGCCAGGTTGTCCAGGAGCCGTGTTATTCAAGCTACGGAGCTCCCGTTGAATGGCTGCGAGT
This sequence comes from Boletus reticuloceps, assembly GCA_018397855.1. NCBI lineage: Eukaryota > Fungi > Basidiomycota > Agaricomycetes > Boletales > Boletaceae > Boletus > Boletus reticuloceps. The sequence continues at coordinate 259,674 of JAGFBS010000053.1, forward strand.
TGCTGACGAAGAAAATACTCCTTTTGTTGGCGAGAAAGCGACTCGTCGACAGCGGTGGCAATCTTCTTCGAGACTTCGGAAATAGACAACTGTTTCACAAAAAGCTCGGTCGCACGGTGAAGACGGTCCTCGACCTCAGTCGCTGCGAGAAAGTCTGTGTCACGGAACCGGGATGAGGGAACATTGCCAGAGAAAATAAGAGGGTCCGGACTCACAGAGTTTGTCAGCGTATTGTCCAGAGACAGACGCAACGAGGACGTCGGCCATCCATGCTGCGCGGTGGTCTGATATTTCCTCGACCATGGAAGCGACCCTGAGCCATTCGTCTTTCCTCTGAGCCTGGACAGAATCCTTGGCGAGTCGATCGAGCAATTTGAGGGCGGTATCTTTGAACGTCTCAACGGTCTCATGAGAGGGTATCGTATCGGCAGGTGGGTAGGCGACCGCATGCTGTGGGAGAGATTCGAGACTGGATGGGTCCAAGTCGAGCGGCTGGAGGAGGCGAATGCGAGTCAAGCCATGAAGATGGAGCACGTAAGGGTGACGAGGGGCTGGCGAATTCACAGTGCGAGCACGAGCGAGACGGATGACACGGGCAGCAACCCCATGGGTAGGTGGAGGTGCATTAGCCGTGACGGATAGCACCGCGGCTACGTCGAGCTCCAGGGACACCGGGACTGGTATAGCTGCGAGGACTGGCTGACCAGCGTCGGAGTCGTCGAGGATGGCGAGGATATTGTCTGCAAGTGCCCTCGAAATTGGGATTGTGAGCCTTGCGGTGGGGAGAAGGATGAAGGGGAGGGGGAGGGGGAGGACTGGCAGTCGGGGAGCTGATGGCATCACAGCAAAGAGGGAGGATGCATGTGCAGCTGGTATTCACAATTACAAGTTGTGCCGCTTCCAATTCTCACACTGACACTGCAGTCTGCCAGTGACCAACGAAATCCAGAGTCAAACAAGTTTTTATCTATTTTTCGCGTCTTTTTTTCAAAGTTCTACCTATTTTATCCACAACTTTCATTGCGAACTTGCCTTCGATAGATCACTGCAGCGCGTAGAGCGAGTAAACATCACATCGGTCAGCGACCACAGCATGACATACCTAAAGGCAGCATCAATGCAAGACTTGACCTCCTTGTAGCTCACGACTAGACAGCTTTGTTCGTCTCGAGAGACCAACATGATACGTTCATCGGTTCCACAATCGAGCTATTACGGAATGACAATCAACAACCGACCGCACATAAATCGTCTCAATGCTAACCTTGTTCAGGCATGACAGAACATGCAACAAGTCGACCGCAGGGTTTCCGTTCTCATCCACTTGGTGGAAGACGTAGTCGCGGAACAACTTGATGATATACCTGTCTCCCGTCTCAGACCAACGTGGTTCACGCGCAAATCTGGCAGTCCAACTGAGCAAACCATCGAATCATCAACGGTAAAAAGTGCGCACTCTGGCCGTTCGTTGATGAACCCAAATTTACACAGCAAACGAAAAAGACGACCATTCTCAAGTTCACTGGCGAGCTCACTCTCGAGCCTGTCGGTGCTGCTATAACCGGGGAAAGGTCAGGAAATAGTTCCTGGCTAGTGACTTGGCCATACATTTGGGTCTCGTCCATCTCACGCAGCAGCCGATTCTTTCCGATCATTTCAATGACCTGCGCGATGCTCTGCATCCACCAAGGGATGCGCAATTAGAATGAGCTTGGTCCTAAAAAGGTAAACCGTCTACCTTGTGTGGACTAGGCTTGGATATGAGGTACAATGCCAACGTCTTGACATCTGCAGAATACATCCTTGTCATCACATCCAACGCTTTGGGCAGCGTATTCATCGCCGCGAGGCTGCCACAACACAACGCGAAAAGTAGTCGCCCAAACATGACGAAGTCTTCTTGTTGAACAAGAGTAACATCTTGCCGCGTGTCATATATGAGTACGTCGACGATACCACATGAACTGATTCGTAACCTGACGTGATATGAGCAACACACAAGTGGAGGCACGAAAGCAGTCAAAACATACCGATTCTTGCCTGTCACTAGAATCTTTGTTGGGTCGACCATGCGAACTGCCAACCCCGCTTCATGAGCCGCTCGTATCGCACTCGCAATTTGAATAATGTATGACCAGAGTGTGGCTTCTGAAATGGCGAGATTTGTTACTCCTCCGAACCTACTCTGGGGAAATGCAAGCTGCTTGGGGTGCAGGTACAAATCGAATAGCGTTTGCGAGTTGGGATGGTAGTCATACGAAACGACAAGGGCTGAGTTAAGCAGATATCAAAATGGTAGAAATGCAGATGGAACGAAACACAGACAATTATCGTTGAAGGCCCGCGTCGTGAACGCTTCCCGTACCCTGATGATATTTGGATGTTGAACTCGGGACCAGGCTTCAATCGCGTCGAACGCAGCTTGGTGCACGAGTCTAAAATCTACACAGGTCAGCTGTATTGAGTTCCTCATTCGCCAAGGAGAACACACTCTCGACTCGTCGCAAGGTGTAAGCGAGGCCATCATTGGCATTCGTCGCACGGTATACGGTCGAGAACCAACTGAAAAATTTCCGCCGGTCAGATGGTGTTTGTTCGAGCGGAACAAGTGAATGATAGCCCTGGAGCTCGTCCGGGAGATTATAGGGTGGAAATGGGATTGAATGAGCGGCCTCTGAACGCTTTTGCAGCTCCTCACGAACGCTGTCGGACATGAAGTGCGACGGAGTGAATGTAGGTGGAATCGGCCGAGTGTAGAGATGATAATCGAGCTAGAACGAAGCATCAGCGAGTGCAGTCGTGGCTGACCGACAAGTGTGCAACTGACTGGTTGCCGTACAAAGGGTGGTTGAGTAGGTTGATAAAAGCTACTCAGAGACGTGAAATGGTCATCGAAATCAGGCTGAGTTATCTACAAGCAATTAAGAATCGGAGTTGAGAGTCATGGGGCAGAAGTGATAAACCAACATGATCGGATAAGTACGCAAGTGAATGCTCCACTTGTTGATATTCGTCCGCCACATCCTGCTCTGGGGGTTGACTAGAACCATTAGTCGATTGATTTTGCGTATACAAGTCGTATTCGTCATGATTGGAGTAGTAAGGAGTGGGAGATGTGCTGGTTGCACGCTCAGAAAAAGACGGTGGTAGATGCACGTTGAGCTCACGGGGGAGAGAATGAATGGAATATGGTCGGAGATGCAGCCGGAACAGGGTTAAAACTGATCTTGGGTACAAACACGGGAGCGTTGACTGCCTGAGCACTCAACGGAGGAGCCGGGGAATCTGGATGCGCGCTGGAGAGAGTGAGTATGCGGCAGGCGCGTTTAGAGCCACAGTCGCTCACGCATCGGTTGTGCTCTCCGACTGGAGGAGGCGTTAGCACGAAAACGGGGGAGCCGAACGTCATACCGGGGGATGATAATAGATACAGCCTTTATCTTGGAACCTACAGGACCTGTCGAGGGTATCAATGACTGACGAACAGACACAGGTAGAGTTAATGTTAGTACCCGTAAATGAGTATATTCCTGCATTGGCGCTGGGGCGATTCTGCAGGAGGAGGTTTGTATGAGAAGGGGTGAGAGGGGGAGCACATACCCCTCTTTGGCAGTGGTTTTGTGTCGTCTGATTGTTCCGCTGGGTTTACGATCCTGACAGCCGAGTTGTATGGCTGAGGCTTCGCGAAATGTGCCATCAAATTGTCAGAGACACAGCAGAACTCGAACTCGACACCATCAATTAGTCAGCCACATCGGGAGATCCCGACTTCTGACTTAATATTACATAGGTTCATAGCGTTCAACTCAGTCACTCAGTCTTTGCTCATCATGGAGCGATCTCGCAAAATTTTCATCAAAATTGGATCCGCCGCAAACAAAGTCATCACCAGTGCCAACGAGCATGCAGATCGCAGGGATAGGTGTGGTGTTGGACGCTCTCATTTCCAACTAGAGCCGAGATGCGAAGAATTTCCGTTGCATGCGAGTGTATCGCAAATATTCTAGGCAAATCGACCCTTCAGACGGCCCATCGTTCGATGTCAGATTACAAGATTGGCTCGACACAGATGAGCCGCAGCAGTGCCTAGACACGTTGGTCCGGATGGAGAGGTTACTCCGGAAGGAAGAATCCTCTTGGGTGTCCCAGTGGATCTTTCGGAGAGAATGGGTCACGGCACCCACTGAGGACAAGATCAAAGAGTCAGTCGAACATTTCAGTGCATGCAAAGGATACTTTCATTCTTGTTCTCGACAGAAATCTGGTGAGTCTCTTCAATGTAAGGATAACTGACACCATGGCCCGTTGGGTGACAATGTCACACAGGAACAACGAGATGATTGTTCAACAACAGCAAGACCATGCTATTCAACAGAAATCCGATGTCCTCGAGCCAGGTTCATCTGCTGGAATTCAGACGGAGACCAAGTAGGTCTCATGATACTTTTGTGTTGGAACGACCAAGCTCTTATAATGGCATACAGTACCATCGTACCAGATCCGGCTGTCCACCAAGGTGGACATGCGGATCATACCATCCAGGAGGGTTCTAGCGTTCTCGATCAGAATATACTGGTTCCTGACCAGATGAACCTCAGGTGTGTCTTATAATGTTCTGGAAATTGCACTTCTTAATTTGCTTTTAACAGTACCATACCAGACACGGCTGTTAACGAGGGCAGAGATACGGTCGGACAAAAGAGACAGGGGGCAATGTCCAACGAGCAGCGGAAAAAGAGGATGGTAATCAAACTGTTTCTCTTCACCGCGCCTCATAGTTCTGACGCGCCGCGTTTAGCTAAATTTGATGAGATAGTCAAGTGGCTTGACGGATTGAACTGCGCCGAAAAGCAGGACGAGACGTTGTTGCTTCGCCAACCTGATACATGCAAGTGGTTGTTGGACACGGCGCAGTACAAGTTGTGGAGAGATGACGGGAAATCGTTCTTGTGGTTGAGAGGTAAACGTAAGGCATCCGGGGTTCTTGTTAACGCTTTCCTTATGACATGGATGCGATGATAGCCGGGGCGGGGAAATCTGTATTGGCGTATGCTTGCTTGTGTTTCACGTTCGTAGTCCCATCAGCACTGACTCTCTTATAGGTCGTCCGTCATTCCGTTCCCTCGAAACGTCTCTAAGTAAGGGGGAAATACTTGCCTTCTTCTATTGTGATTTTAGAAGCGAGCGGTCAACTAGTTCTGCAGAGGCGCTGCGCTCCATTCTCTCCAGCTGTTGCGTGAACTTCATGACAGAACTGTCAATTCTGGAAGTCTACTCAATGACCTAGTCAAGGCAAAGGAACGCGGTGGTTTCACACGGAACAATACCAAGGAGCTCGCCGTATTCGCATCTCGTGTGGCAATGTTGTCGAACGAAAAGCCTTTGGTCATAGTTGATGCTCTCGATGAATGCAATGATGTCACATCACTTCTCCAGGCTCTCATGCAGATCAAGGATCACATACGGCTCTTCGTGACTAGGTCGCCCCTTGCATGTTATCATGTGTGGATTTTCTGGTCTCCCGTTCATCTCGATGGACGATATGAGAAGACGAATTGTCAACAGACATCGAGTTGCATGTCACCAGAGAACTGGACGCACGCCACCGGCTAAGGACATCAACGCTGTGTTCAAGGCCGAGATTCGCTCCGTTTTGTGTGGAAAGGCGGGCGGGATGTACGGACCTCTCTCTGGTACCGACGTGTGGATACTGATTGTTTACCTCTGCAAGGTTTCGGTGGATCCAATGTTCCATCGACACGCTTGACCGATGCGTGACCCGAAAAGAGGTCCGCAGCGCTCTCAACAGCCTCCAGAAGGACTCGACGGAACTTACGAGAGAATTTTGCTCGCATTGACACGAAGCGTCGGGAAGGGCAGCTGGCTCGAAGAGCCCTTACCTGGCTCGTAGCAGCGCTACGACCCCTGCAACTAAGCGAACTCATTGAGGGGCTTTCGATCAACCTTGAGACACGAACCCTGGATCTTGACTTCGGACCGATGCATAACGGGGTATTATTGGACGCATGTGGGAGTCTGGTGAGTACAATGAAAAGACGGGCATCATTATTTTGTCGCACTTCAGTGTGAAGGTGAGCTAAGGCACAACAACTGATTTGTGTTGATTGAATGCGTGGCTGTACAGGAGTACCTTATGGGAGAGTTGATTCTCAAGAAACTGCCACAGTACTACATCAATTGGGAACATGCCCACATGCAGCTAGCACGAGCATGCATGTGCTACCTCACCGTGTTATCTCCAACTCTCCCCCCGATTAACGTCCCTGTCTCTGAACCTAGGGAACAAGTTAGGTTACAGCCACTTCGTGACTACGTACTCCACGATGCCATCGATCACTTCCGACACCTTGGGTCACAATTCGAATCTGTTCTTCCCGACATCAAAGTACTTGCACATGGCGTCCAACAGCATTCCAGGCCGTGGAATAATCTAGCCGATCTGCTAGCGGGGATGTGGGTTCTGCCACCCCAGTGTGGCCTGTATCCAAACATGACCTCACGCTCTACATGCTCGTGGCTATGCTCCGAATTCGCTTCTGCAGACATTGCTCCGTCATACCCTGCTCAAACCCAAGGAAGACACAAATCCCCTAGTTTATACTGCATACTTCGACAAAGAGGAACATGCTCGACCCTGCTGTCACGAGGTGGTAGATTGAACCGCAGAAGGCTGGGATGTCGACGGATTTTTCCAGGTTTTGCCCATCGAAGTGCCCTACAGACTCGTCATTATGCTGTGGTGTCTCTCTTCTTGGAAGAGGGAAGCACTGTACCCCCGGATATATTCATAGATCCGTTCTCTCAGTCGGGTCTACTCTCCATCTCATCAAGTTCTATCATCAGGATGTTGTTACAGACTGATGATTTTGCGGAGGCCACAAATAATCCACTAATGGATTGGTCCTTGCAACCAGTGGACATCTTCGACTGTCTGCCGAGTGCAGGTACCTATGAACATGACCCCATAGATATCCTACGGAGGTGCATTCAGGTTGGCAATGTCTGTAACGATACCCTACTTTCCATTATTGAACGCAAGGGGTTACAAGAGATTGCCACACTGTCAATTATTCGATGTCTGGTGGAGAATGGAGCTGACGTCCTTGCCCACGCCGCAACCGGAGACTCTCTGCTTCACACTGCATTGAAGTCGTCATATAGTGAAGACAATGTTTTGGATGTCGCAAAAGCCCTTATCAGTCACGACTGTGATCCACTCGAAGCCAGTTCCTCTGGAGAAACCCCGCTTCACATTTCGGTCAAATATGGCTTTATCTCTGTCGCACGTTACCTTCTTTCTCTCGGCATTTCCCCATCTCCCGACCTGCTGCATGCTGCATTAAGCTCTTACTCCCAGTTGTCTCAGATAGCGCAAATTCTCACCCTCTTGATTGAGAATGGGGCTGACGTCCATGTCCGTGCCGCAACCGGAGACTCTCTGCTTCACACTGTATTGCGGTCGCTAGAGGATGAAGACGATGCTTTGGATGTCGCAAAAGCTCTTATCAGTCACGGCTGTGATCCACTCGAAGCGAGTTCCTCTGGAGAAACCCCGCTTCACATTGCAGTCGAATGTGGCTTTGTCTCTGTCGCACGTTACCTTCTTTCTCTCGGCATTTCCCCATCTCCCGACCTGCTGCATGTTGCATTAAGCTCTTACTCCCAGTTGTCTCAGAAAGCGCGAATTCTCACCCTCTTGATTGAGAATGGGGCTGACGTCCATGCCCGTGCCGCAACCGGAGACTCTCTGCTTCACACTGTATTGCAGTCGCTAAAGGATGAAGACGATGCTTTGGATGTCGCAAAAACCCTTATCAGTCACGGCTGTGATCCGCTCGAAGCCAGTTCCTCTGGAGAAACCCCGCTTCACATTGCAGTCAAACGTGGCCTTGTCTCTGTCGCATGTTACCTTCATTCTCTCGGCATTTCCTCATCTCCCGACCTGCTGCATGCTGCATTAAGCTCTTACTCCCAGTGGTCTCAGAAAGCACGAATTCTCACCCTCTTGATTGAGAATGGGGCTGACGTCCATGCCCGTGCCGCAACCGGAGACTCTCTGCTTCACACTGTACTGCAGTCGCTAAAGGATGAAGACGATGCTTTGGATGTCGCAAAAGCTCTTATCAGTCACGGCTGTGATCCACTCGAAGCCAGTTCCTCTGGAGAAACCCCGCTTCACATTGCAGTCAAACGTGGCTTTGTCTCTGTTGCACGTTACCTTCTTTCTCTCGGCATCTCCCAATCTTCCAACCTGCTGCATGTTGCATTAAGCTCAAGCTCAAGCTCGTACCTGTATGGCAAGAAAATACGAATACGAATGATCACCCTCTTGATTGAGAATGGAGCTGACGTCCATGCCCGTGCCGCAACCGGAGACTCTCTGCTTCACACTGCATTGCAGTCGCTAGAGGATGAAGACGATGCTTTGGATGCCGCAAAAGCCCTTATCAGTCACGGCTGTGATCCACTCGAAGCCAGTTCCTCTGGAGAAACCCCGCTTCACATTGCAGTCAAATGTGGCTTTGTCTCTGTTGCATGTTACCTTCTTTCTCTCGGCATCTCCCAATCTTCCAACCTGCTGCATGTTGCATTAAGCTCAAGCTCAAGCTCGTACCTGTATGGCAATAAAATACGAATACAAATGATCACCCTCTTGATTGAGAATGGAGTTGACGTCCATGCCCGTGCCGCAACCGGAGACTCTCTGCTTCACACTGCATTGCAGTCGCTAGAGCCTGAGGATGAAGACGATACTTTGGATGTCGCAAAAGCCCTTATCAGTCACGGCTGTGATCCACTCGAAGCCAGTTCCTCTGGAGAAACCCCGCTTCACATTGCAGTCGAACATGGCTTTGTCTCTGTCGCACGTTACATTCTTTCTTTTGGCATTTCCCCATCTCCCGACCTGCTCATTTCATCAATTTCGCAGAGTTGGGGCAAATGATACCAATGATCGTCTGCTTGGTTGAGAATGGAGTTGACGTCCATGCCCGTGCTGCAACCGGAGACTCTCTGCTTCACACTGCATTGCAGTCGCTAGAGGGTGAAGACGATGCTTTGGATGTCGCAAAAGTCCTCATCAGTCACGGCTGTGGTCCATTCGAAGCCAATTCCTCCGGACAAACACTGCTTCACATTGCAGTTGAACGCGACTCTGCTTCTGTTGCACGATATTTTATGTCTCTTGGCATGTTCCCTTCTTCCGATCTGTTGGCTGGTGTGTTGCGCACACCAAACAAGCATAGGCAGTCACAGATGCTCCGCTGCTTGCTTGATAATGGAGCTAATGCTAATATCCATGCCTGCACCATAGCTGGAGATCCTTTGCTCCACTTCGCATTGCAGACGTCTACTGAAGAAGAATGTACTATCGAGACTCTAAAACTCCTCGTCCGTCATGGTTGCAACCACCTTGAACCTAATTCTCATGGCAAGACTCCTCTTTGTATCGTTGTAGAACAAGGTCACATCTCGCTTTCGAGATTCCTTCTTTCACTTGGTGCACCTTCAAGCCTGCTTTCTGATGCTTTGTGGATTGCCTTGCGCTCAAAACAGGTTCAGCGCCAGTACGAGATGGTCAAGCTCCTCATCGATCAGGGAGCCAGTGTCCTCGCAACAGCACATAATTGGGACACCACGCTACACGTTGCAGTAGCTTCCATCCACGATCTTACGGTTCCCCAGATTGTACCACTCCTTCTCAACCGGGGTTGTGATCCTACGATACGCAATATCCGCGGGGCCACGCCTTTCCACGTCGCCGTTGAACGAAGGCGTGTCGCTGTTGTGGAGCTCTTCCTCTCGCTGAATGTACCCCTTCCTCCTGACATTCTATTCGCCGCAATACAACCTCGTTGCACGTCCGGTTGGAGTGCCTACGACCTGGAACTAATCGAGCTCCTTGTCGTTTCCGGCTGTGATACCCAGGCTCGCAATGCAGCCGGACAGACGCCACTCGATGTTGCAATCAGCCAGGGATACGTTAGTGTGGCTGGTTATTTGCTCTCAGCGGGGATATCTAGCCGCGGATCGCGGCTCGCTCACAGCACCAGCACCTGCATACCAAGGCGAGGGAGGTGCATCTTGAACAGCCGTTCCACAAAGCGGGGATGTGGAGTCGCCTTGAGCGTTGGAGGAGCCCGTGATTCCCATTGTCCATCAGTGAGCACGTCCGCCTCTCGAACACTGATACGGCTTTGATTGACTGACTTTACACTGCTTGTAGGTTTTGCGAGCTACGCGTACGCTCCATATGTATACGAAAAAACACAACGACCTCAAAGACGAGTATGGCAGTATATTCTATTAAGCGATAGTACATATGATGTGTTGTAGTATCCCTACTCGGTTGTGCTCTCCGACTGGAGGAGGCGTTAGCACGAAAACGGGGAGCCGAACTTCATACCGGGGGATGATAATAGATACAGCCTTTATCTTGGCCTACAGGACCTGTCGAGGGTATCAATGGCTGACGAACAGACAGGGGGTAGAGTTAATGTTAGTACCCGTAAATGAGTATATTCCTGCATTGGCGCTGGGGCGATTCTGTAGGAGGAGGTTTGTATGAGAAGGGGTGAGGAGGGGGAGCACATACCCCTCTTTGGCAGAGGTTTTGTGTCGTCTGATTGTTCCGCTATCCTGACAGCCGAGTTGTATGGCAGAACTCGAACTCGACCCCCATCAATTAGTCAGCCACATCGGGAGATCCCGACTTCTGCATCTTGGCGTCAACTTTACTCATCATGGAGCGTTCTGGCAAGATTTTCCGCGAAATTGCATCCGCCGCAAATAAAGTCATCGCCAGCGCCAACGAGTATGCCGATCGCAAGGATAGCTGGAGTGTCGGAGACTCTCATTTCCAACTGGAGGACGAGATGCGAAGAGTTTCCGTTGCATGCGCCTGTATCGCCGATATTCTGGACAAATCAAATCTTCCGACAGACGGACCTGAATTCGACGTTAGGTTACGAGATTGGCTTGCCACAGATGAGCCAAAGCGTTACCGAGAGACGTTGATTTGGATGGAGGGGTTGTTTGAGAAGAAATCATGGGTGT